>PNEQ01003724.1:61784-93697 GCA_003012365.1 Medauroidea extradentata
AAAAAAAAAAAAAAAAAAAAAAAAAAAAAAAAAAAAAAAAAAAAAAAAAAAAAAACGTCCGAAGTCTTTTATTTGCGCCCCTAGCGGCTCGATATGATGACCAGTGTTAAAAACTGTAAATAAATATGTTTATACTATATTATATTTTTACTAGATAGATAAGAGTTTGTCAAATAGATTTCGCGTTGTTTGGAGTTTTGCCGATTATTCCAAGCCGTTTGAGGCGTTACTGAAATATGTCGCACTTTTTCCGCGTGCTTCGAGATAGGAGTTGCCATTATTTATGTAGAAGATATTTGGTTAAGTTGCTTGCACTGCGATTAGGCGATGTTTCAACGTGTACCTAGCAGTGACGCCGGCGCTGTGTACGTATATCTATCGCTGTGTCTCACCAGCGGATGTTTGTTACTTTACACTACAAGGCTGTAACATATGTGAGCCGTTCTTTCCGCCATTTCAAGCGATTATCTGGCCGCACACATCTAAGTCTCCACTCCGCCTCTCTACCCGAGCTACAATATAACACGCTTATGAAAGGTAACATCGTACGAGTTAGCAAGGTTTGCTTTGTCATGCACATGGCCTTAGAAGAACAGGTCGGGACACTAGTCTGGATCTGGAAACTTCACCTCCTTGTTGAATGTTAGTTGATTATATTGCCGCTGGCGCGCTGCTTTGCTGTGGTCGGGGTTTGACGTTGTTGGAAGTTCACTTGTTTGGAAGCTCCACTGCGGTTGCCTTCAGCTGCAGCAAATGCTAATTGAAATTAATACTTATTAAACACAAAGAAAAAACAATATACAGAATAGTCAGTTTTTTGTAAAGCTTGTTCGTGTTTGACCAAAAACTTGTCTATTTTTTTCTATGTTCACATGCAGCGCGCCAGTGGCAATATAATCATCTATCAATCAACAAAAGGTCAAACAATATAGGCCAGCGTCCAGACCTGTACTTCTAAGTTCGTGGTCATACAATGGCTAGAAGTAAGATAGTTTGGAATCATAAGTATTCTTACAATTTGGTTTACTTTTTGAATGCAAAAGAACTTACTTGTTCCACTTTTTACCCTCCGTAGCATATCTGCATAATCCGCCATTTTTAAACTCCGGAGAAAAAGGAGAGGTATTTTAAGTTTGATGGCTATGCCTGTCTGCCTGCTTGTCTATGAGTGTGTCTATCTGTGGCACCGTAGCTCCCAAACGAATGAACCTATATCAGTTTTTATTAAATTGAAAGCTTATTTCATCATAATGGATCTTAGCTATTTGATGAAAATTTGTCCATCTGTTTAAAAGTTATTTTCACTAAAACGTATTATTAGCTCGCGAGAGTAAATCAAAATATCAAAATTTTCTTTGGCATTGCTTAATTATAAGAATTCAGAATTATACTACTGAATATACTGGATTCAGGAAACCTTTATTTATAAAGAAAACTACTAATGTATTGCTATTATCCTTAATATTTAATGGAAATATTGTTATGTCATAATGGCGAAGGGTTTATAACTATATTATTCGTTCCAAAAGCAAATCCAAATAATCCCGAGACATCACAAAAATTAAAACTACGTAACAAAACTACGAAAAGCTTGGAGCAATGAACAATTTAAAATGTAACAAAGAAAGACAAATAATAAGCGAGAGTAAACAATAATATATATAATGAAATCTGCAAAAAACAATGAACAAAATTCAAGGGAGAATTCTACCGTGTGAAAGTACTTAAAACAGTTTTAAGTTTCACAATGTTATAAACATTGAAAATACTGGCGAACGCAGTAAAACGAATTTGTTATAGCACAGTGCATATCAAAATAATAATTTGGGGTAGAGTTTAATGTTTTTTTAATATTTATTAGTATATTTTTACACCAAGTTACAGAAAACCCGGACAGATAAAAAAGATGGACTAACTACTGAAGAAGAGGAAGAGAAACAGCGATAAATGCAAAAGTGTCACTCTTTCGAGCCCAACAGAAGAATAAATAAATCTGACTGGGCACCTACCTGTAAAACATAGAAGTATTTGCTGATTCGAATAAATATATCTACACTGTATATCATTATTGAACTAATATACGCATTTTATTTTGGTAGAGTCATGTATGCGAGTGAATGCTTAAATGCCATATATATACACACATACACAACACGAACATAATCGAAACAGATCTATATAACCGGAAGTATCAGTTACTTAAGTGACTACCAACAAATTTATTCCCTACGCCATTACATACTAACCTCTACTTCAACGACAGACGTTTAGAGTATTTCCGAATTTTCCGTTTATTTTTGTAATATATTTTAAATACCCTTTGGCATTCCGAAATGTGGAGATAAACGAACACTATACGTTTACTAAAATTGTATGATTTGTTCATTTTAAACAATAAAATCTGTTTTAAAATAAATTAATGCAATATAATACCGACTCACTGATTTCAGCAATATTTTGGGAAAATAAATTCAATTCCGACTCAAATAAAAACGATATCATAATTTCTATTCGGAAATCGCGTCGCGTACGCCATTATTGAGCACTGATGTCACAGAAATCTCGATGATGATTGGCGGACATAGTTTGTTGTCGCACAGCCCAAACCGCTGGAGCTAGAAACGTGAAATTTACAGCTTAGCTTCCCCTCATGGCGTAGGCATCCACTACGGAAGGATTTTTCAAAAATCGAAAATTAAAAGGGTACGCTTCACTTTAAAATAAAAACCACGTCGATATCTCAAATGGTTCAGGAGGTACGGCTGTTTAAATGAAAACAAGTTTCATTTTTTTACCGGCTTTCGAGGACGAATTTTGAAAAATTCTTAAACTGCTTTTTAGACATTTACATGAGCACCCTTCTGATGAAAAGTTTACGTCGTTATGTTAAGTGGTTTAAGAGAAATTGAGGATTTATTGAAAACACATTTAACGGCTTTTCACCCCCAATTTCCGAATTTCAAAAAATCGAAAAATTGTGAAATTTGCATTTGTTTGGGCAATGTTTTGAAGTAACAGCATTGACAATATATCATTAGGTTAGAGAGTTATCGAGAATCTCGCGACATCACATTTTGCCCCTTTTCACGTCTTTAGTTTTCGATTTTTGACAAATCCTTCCTTAGTATGTATATTTAAACTTTCTCGTCTGTGTCGGATGCTTCTGAGATTTGATTTCCAGGTGTCGTACAGAACGCAAACGATCTAGCCAACGGAAACAAAAAAACTTTACCGTAAGCGTCATATTTAGTCAGTTGGCGCGGCCTCGTGTTGAGAGATGCGCAACACCGCCGCTAGAAGGCAGGTCGGGCGACAATAAGCAAGCAGGCGATTACGTGAACGCAGAGACGCCAGCTTGCCAAGACACGGAGAGAGATAAGGAGCTGAACGCTGTCAGTCGAGAGGCGAGACGCCATGGAGGACGCCACCAGTAGAGGTGAGAGCTGGCTGCGAGAGAAAAAAACTTCAGAGGAACTAGTAATATTTTTATTTGCGTCTAATTTGAATATTTCAGACATGTGTTAATATCAACACTGCTAATGCGTGTCATTATCTTCAAATGTTTGAGTCTGTGAACATTAAAATATAATTGTTATTTTTCTAAAAAAGAAAATTATATCTTTAAAAAATCTAAAAAATAAAAAATACTCTTTTGTAGCAATATGAACTGAAAAATTTACAAATAACCTCTTAATATAAATATAATGTACAACAGTGATATGATGTCTCGCAGTTCTGAATAACCTTAAAATAAGAATAAAGTCGTGGACCAAAATATTTACTTCAATTGTAAAAAAAAAAAAGCGTTTGGTGTTTCATGTAAGTTATCTTAAACTTTTATCCCTAGCTATTCGTGAAGGTAGTCATTATGAAAAGTTAGTGGACAGCTCCCTGCACTTTTTTTTTTAAGTTGAAGATAATTTTTGGTTAGTGATTTTATTCAAATTTTTAACTTATAAAAAAAAAGATTTTCTGAATTTGGGACACTTATTGCTGTTGATCAAAATCTTCATATATAAGGATAATTTTCAACTTTTCAGTTTCTGTTGTTACAAAAGCATGTTTTTGAAACTATAATTTTATTTATTTAAGTATTTAAATTGAATGGAAGATATACATAACAATTTATTTCGAAAGGGTTTGTTTTAAAATTTTGATCGTAAACATTTTTTTTTGTAGCAGTCAGATGAATTTTTTTTTATATAATGTGTGAGAATAACAGGTGATAGCTATATAAGAATACTGTATTGTAATGGATCCTTATTGCGTGTGCAAAATTTTAAATAATTCGGACGTCAGGAAGTGGGTAAATTGAATTAAAATATTTCATTACCTTCATGCGTACATACAGATAAAGCTATTAAAAGCGAGTTAGAAAAGTAACCAGAACTTCAAAAGTGCCGACATTACCGTGAACAGGCCTATAAGTACGATGCGTCCGCAACCACACGAACTCTAAAAGTAGCAAGGAAGTGTTAAGTGGCAGTATGCTACCCACTCTTGTAACACGCCGAACAAATGTCCTTCATCTCGAGCACAGCTTGGATGATATAGTTTCAACGGATTTCTTGTCACGCAGAGCCACTACTAGGTCGCCTGCTTTGCCCGTCTTCCCGCAGTACACTCTGTGATAAAACTAAGAAGTTGCTAACGAGTTGTGTCCATCTTCTTCCGCCAGAGTGTTAGTGCGTCATTACCGGGAATCCTTTTACCACTCTCACAAACAAAGGCGACAAATAACGCTGTGCCCGTTGTAACAGTCAGTCGAGACTCTGGCCGACAAACTCGTATAACGAAAGCCGAACTTGTGGCGATACACGCAAAACACGCACATAAGTTTATGTCCCTTTTATAATCATATTACTAATCCCATTTCACCATGCTGTTTAATATTATCCAGTGAAATTTTAAATCAATATCATGAAAACTTATGTTGCTACACTTGTTTGAAAATATGAGATTAAATTTTTATAGTTGACTTCATAGCACCTGCATTTGTATTTCTTGAAACTTTACTATGTGTATTGCAAGTAATTTTTTACAAACCGAAATCCATTGAATAGGATACAGTATTGTCGCTGACAAAAATTATAAACATAAAAATAGTTAAAAAGTTTAGTTCGCTTATTTTTCTGAAATTGATCATTTCGCCTTTGTGTACTTTATACCAAGACCGTCTCATATAGACAAGCTTACTTCAATGAGAGATATCTGTTTACTGTGCTAAGTGTTAGAGAGATTTATTACGTTTATAACTGTATCGTTAACTTGGTGTTGTTTAGCTGAAAACGTGACACGTTTAGTCTTTATTTTGTTTGAAAGGTGACTTGCTAGAGAGTGTTCTTAGCTTTGATTCAAGGAAATCTGTTGCCGTTTAAAGATCATCAGCTTTTTTTTTCTTTTTGGAATGAAAGTGAGCAGTTCTACTGATCTCATCTATTTGAAATTTAGTATCCTGTGAGTCTTTTTTTTTAATTTAACGGAAACACTTTACTTGAAAACATGTGTAGTTCACCAATGTTTCAATTTTAAATTTACAATAAATTTTAAAGTAAAAACTGCAAGGTGTTAAATCTCTACTGCAATTAAACCAAAAGTCAGTATCCAACATACTTGCTTCATGACTCCGCGGTGAAAGAAAAAAATTTCTTAACTTGGCACACAATTTTAAAAAGAAATTTTGTGAATGTTATACGAAACCAAATTTTAAATTAAAATGACTGTATTCAACGTAAAAACGCTTTGTGTTATATTTTCTAGTGATTAAGTGTTATTATCAAGAAACTACATGTCAATAAATAAAACAAAAGGCTACCTCAAATGCTAAAATATCAAGCTATTTTTTTTAAATCCATAGAAAAAGCGATACAAAATTTATATTTGAAATTCTCTTCTAATAATGAGATTTTTCAAGTAAACGTTGTATATAAGAGCGTAATTTTGATAATGTGTGTTACACGTCGAGATTTAAATAAATGTTCCTAGTAGGTTCAGCAAAATAATTTTTACCTTATTTTGCTTCAAGCAAATTGTGGGGTACTCGTATGTTAAGGGACAATGACATTATTTTATCCCAAAATTTATTTTAAAAAAAATTATAAAGTGTACGTAAGATTTTTTATGAACATTTGATGAACAAGAAAGTAAATAAAATGGATTTTCTTAAAATATATACAAAATGAAATTAAATTGATAACCAAAAATAATTTAGTTTAAAAACAATGACTTAAAAATAATGAAAAGTAATCAAAAAAAATATATAAAATCCTCATAATCAACATTCTGAAATAATAGTTTTTAGTTTTTAATTCTTTTACTAAATATTTTTGTAATAACAATAATGACAATAATAATAAAAGTCTAGAAACCAACAAAATATATAAAATAAAACAACCTAATGCATCAAACTGTGATATGACTAATGAATAGGATAAATTTAAATTCAAATAACAATGTTTTTAAAAAGAGATATAAAAAAACTGCGAAGGAAGCAAATTAAATGTGAAAAATGTAAATTTTACTGTAAACATTTACGTGAAGAAATTCATTTTAATACTAAAAACTCAAACATAATAAAATAGATAAATGTGAAGAACGTCATATAAAATAATAATAAACAAAAATATAAAAAGTCATGAAAAACTTAGAACGTATAAAGGACTTCCCCCTTTAACCAAAAATATTTAAATAATAATTTAGTGATAATTAAAAATAAATAAAAAGTTAACATAATAAGGTTATGGCAAATGTGAAATTTGTGGAAGAACACACAAAAAATGTACGAAAGGGGTAAAAAACATAAAAATGCCAAATAAATTTAAAAAAATTATACAATAATTGATAATTATGAAATACATGAAATAAGGAACAGGAATTAACGATAGATTGAAAACTTGTTTAATTCTTAGTATAATTTGTGAAATTGATCCTAAAATATTTCTTAATGATATATAACAAATTGTAATAAATATAACAAAAGAACAACTGGAACAAAATAATTTGAAAATACATTTTTTTTCCGCCGAATACAAGAGAGGACATTGTAACTATAAAGAATTTCCCAACATATCTTTTAAAACTAAAAATTAAGTTATTTTGATAACAACTGATTTAGATGAATATTATGAAAGTTGTATTACAATGAATTTAACATAATTAGGAGAATTTGAGGGAAAAGAAGGATCTCAATGGACGTTACATGAAATATTTGAATAAGAATTAAGAAAAAATAAAATTCTTATGTCGATATTCCAACAAAAATTAAACAAAAACAAGCAGTTATAAATGTATAAAATAATGATCAATAGGTTTTTTATGGTCAAGTTTATCATTGATTATTACTGAAAAATTTTATTCTGATGGAGTTAAATGAAAAATAGGAACATTAATTTAATAATACACTTAGTGGTTTAGAATTTTCTATACAATTAGATAAAATTCAGCTATTTGAAAAAATAACTAATATTTCAATTAATGTGTATGCATATGATGAAAAATATAACATTTATATCTACTAAAATAAAAAAAAAAACTACTAGCCATATTAATCTTTTATACATAAAAATAAAAATAATAACCATTGTTGTTGGATAAAAGATCTTTCTCGACTTGTTGGATCACAAATATAAAAATAAAAATATTCTAATAAAATAAAATACATTTGTGATAGATATTTACAATATTTATATTCTAAAGAGAAATTAAATGAACGTGAACTATATTGTACACATTATTAATATGTTAGAGTATATCTATCAAATAAAGGAATAATATATTCAAATTTAAGTATTATAATCATTCATTAAAAGTTCCATTTGTTATGTACGCTGAATTTGAATGTATTTTTTAAAAATTTATATTTGTGAACCAAATCCAAATAATTCATATTCAAAACAATTCCAAAATATGAACCAAGTAGTTTTTGTTATCATATAAAATATGTAAATAATTATTACAAACCGCCCCGCCAGTATAATATGAAGGAAATGACGCACCAAAAGTATTTGTTGAATTAATGTTACCGGAGGAAGCAAAAAATAATTACAAAAATATATGAAAATAAAAAAGAATGAAACTATTATAAAAATGAAATTAATTTTCGTATATGTGGAGATAAATTAAATATTGATAACGTGAAATATCAGAATCATTTAACTGGAAAATTTCGTGGTACATCACACAATAATTATAATTTAAATTACAAAAATCCCAATTTTATTTCTCTTATCATACATAATTTGTCTGGATATGATACGCTTTTATTTATACAAGATCGAGGAATATACGAAAATGATAACAGAATTGATATCATTCCAAACAACGAAGAAAAATTCATTACATTCACAAAATATGAAACTGACGGCGTAAATTTAAGATTTATTGATTCGTTTAAATTTATGGCTTCTAGTATTTATCCTTTTTCTAAAATTATATCAAAAAATAAGTATCGTGAGACATCTAAACATTTTTCAAATAATCAACTTCAAAATTTAGGTGAATATACTGAATTATTAAACGAAAATAACTTTTTATTGTTAGCTGATGTATTTTAAAATATTAGAAATAAATTTTTAAAATATATAAATTAGATCCCACTTGGTGTTTCACTTCACCAGGATTAGCGTGGGACGCAATGTTAAAATACATAAAAATTGAACTTGAATTATTTACATATTATGACAAATTACTAATGATTGAGAAAGGTATTAGAAGTGGAATATCTCAATATTGTAAACGATACGCAAAAGCAAATAATACATGTGTATGACAAACCATAATCCTAAAATTGAAAATTCATATTTAGAATACTTAGATGCTAACCATTTATGTGGTTGGGCAATGAATCAATATTTACCATATGGAGATTTCAAATGGATAAATTGTAAACTTGATGTAAATTATTGGAATAATTATGTATCAAATTTCATTGTAGTTGTTCTTTCATTTTATTTATTGCAATTTGTTTTATATAATTAAGAAACATTTTTGGATCTATTTCACCAATTACATTAAGAATATCATAAGTTTTCAATATATCATTAATTCCTGTTTGTTTTTCATATACTTCATAATTAACATTTGTTGTATACATTTTTAAAAATTTATTTGCCATTTCTATGTTTTTAACCCTTTCGTGAATTTTCTTGTATGATTGACTGTAGGTAATTCCACAAACGTATTTCATATTTTACCATAACTTTTTCTTGTCATTTTTATTACGTAGTTTCTTTATTTTTTATTAATTTTCTAAATTATTTTTAGCTAAAGAGGGAAGTCCTGTATGCATTCTAAATGTTACATGAATTTTTATATTTTTTGTTTATTATTTAATATTATATTTTTCACATTTAACTATTTGATTATGTTTATGACGTGAAGGTTTATAGTAATATTTACATTTTTCACAATTAACTTATTTCTCGCGCAATTTTTTAATTTCCTTTTTTAAGAATATTTTTAAAATTTAAATTCATTCCATAAATTATTCATATCCACATTCGATGCATTATGTTGTTTTCTTTTATATGTTATGTTGGTATCAATAGTTATATTGTTGTTATCATCACTGTTAGTTTTTATCACTATTTATTACAAAAAAAAGTAACAATATAAAAAACTATAAACAATTTTTTTCAAAATGTTGGTGAGGCAATTTTTTATTGTAATGAAAATTATGACTCCTCCCCCACCCCCCACCAACACTTTTTGAGTTTGAGGCTGAATATAAACATAGACCTAATTGTTTACTAAACTTTGTGAAGTAGGCCTACAGTTCAAACTTTTAACATACTGTAGCATTATGTTCAAGCAACGGGAGTATCGTTATAAGAAACACTGCGTCGTTACAATACTGTGACAAAATTTAATGTCAGTATTTAAAAAATAGCATACAATGGCTGCTGGATGAAACATTGTCTTCTGGAATGCCCTCTCGAGGCTTACAGCACGCAATGCGTTGCGTCTAATTACACGGCTCATACCGCACGTCTGATACAATGCTGTGATGACATTTACAGACCTACGTTTGTATTAGTTTTTGCCCCCTTCAGAAGTGAGAAATATTTACTTATAATATTGACGTGAAATTTTACAACAGTCTGTAGAGTAGTACTCTTTACATATTTCATGTCATGCTTTTAATGTAGAACGAATTTTATGTGGTCTTTGAACGATTTCTGCAATACGTAAGTATTATAAACTGAACAATTTTTGTGGACATACGCTATTGTGAGCGAATGTGACCGAGTTGTAGAAAACCCCACAATAAGCAAACATGATAAGTTGTTTTGTCAATAAACTTATATCATGTATACAATTACGAAAATGAATAAAGGAATACAGTTGTATCTAGCAAAACAACGACAACAACAAAAATGAACAGTAAAAAAACAAAATCAGGTGTACGAAAACTGACCAGCAAAAATGGACGAGGATTACTACGAAAACACAAAGACAAGAGACTCGAACGGACACAGCAAAGGAAACACACACGAAAAGTAGTAGGCATCCATTGACGACACGTTAGTAGGATTGTCTTTCTTGCAAGTGTTAATGGGGCTGAACAGTAACTATCATTCAGACACACCGGTAGGAGATGTTTATGGCTCAAGCAAAGAGATGGAGCATCGTGTCAAGTCACATCAGCTCGCTATAAGTGGTTCGGAATAAAGCGAGCACTCAACAAAGCCCTGCTAAAGTCCTAGTTTCAGCTAATTCGTATTTTTTCCGCGCGTAACGGTTAACGACGGTAAATGTCTAACCTCTCTGGACACGTCACTTGATGTTTGCGCGTATAAGATAAATTGTGCAGTCAGTGTGAATCGGTACAGTTTAATAAAGAAAAGTTATTAATAACATAAAATACAATCATGTAAATGTCGGTTGGTATTATTTCTGTATTGTTGTTTTTAAATGGGAAAATACACGAAACTATATTGCGTAATTTCGCTGACGACCATACAAGCAGTACGGCAACTATAGGTAACGTAGAATTATATGTAGTAACTGCAAGTGATATTTTTTCAATGGTAAAACTTTAACTGCTCACTTTATCTCGAAAGCAAACGTCTTCAGTAACGCGGCAGTCAGCTCTCAGCTGCTTTGGGTGCTGTCAAACATCTGGTCCCTAGTTCTGCATCTGCTGCAGTCGCGAGCAGGAAGACCGACTCGGAACACGCGCCGCGATCTGTTCGCAGCACCGTATAACCTATTCTACACGTATTTTATTTATCTCTTTCCTACAGCCTAATCGATAAAGTTTTACTGTCGGATATAATACGGTAAAATATAAATTTTGGTCAGTTGGTAGGTCATCATTACTAGATATATGATTTCCCAAATGTTTCCACACGTCCATCACGTGCTTTATCCTTTTTCTCCCCCCCCCCCTTCTTTTTCAACACCAAACGTTAGCATTTTAGTCTATCGGTTACATGTCGTTATCTTTGTAACTATCAATGTAGAGTGGAAATTCTAAATTATCTAAGTGCCACAAATGTGCTTTCAAGTCAAAGAGAAAAACAGGGATGCAAGAGTATGAGTATGTATGGCACAAGCTATCTTTCAACTCTCATATGAACTTTTAAGAAAATATTTGGGACTTAGTTCGTAGAGCAAAACATAGGCAAACGCATGCAGTTCATTTTGGTGTTATTAACAATATTCGGTGTATTTTGGCACTTAGATCATTTAGAATTATTTTCACTCTACAATTTAATTCCTTATTATATTATTGAAAAATATGTTCTTGTTAAAATTTTGCTAGCATTGTCGATTTTGACGTCATCAGAAAACAAAATTGTTAAACAGTGATTTTATCATTCCGCGTGGCTGGTTTTTTTCCTCTTCAGTTTTAAGGCCTGTGCAAATTCAGTGCTACTGTTTTCGTAACAGTTGTAGCACGCTGAAAGCTACTTAAAACGTTGCCCAATATTGAAACCATTGAGCGATGGCTCACTGTCAAAGCAACAGTGGCGTGCATCAGTATGTATGCACACCCTACACCTCTCTTGCCCTGTCAAATCAAGGAAAAAATAAGAGTGAATGCCTGAAATGATTCGGTAAATGAAGAATTTTTGTTAGCTAGTAGGATTTCCTAAAAGTCACAGAAATTCCCTTCAATTTCCCTCTCACCCGTGTGCTTCTCCCGCCTTTCCATTTATCATTCGCCTCCCACCAAGGCGATCCGGTTTAGATTCCCGGCAAGATCGGTTCCCAGATTTTCGCATGTGGGAATCGTGCCGGACGATGCCGCTGGTCGGCGGGTTTTCTCGGGGATCTCCCGTTTCCCCCGCCCGTTCATTCCGGCGCTGCTCCGTATTCACCTCATGTCACTCCTCACCAGCGCTAAAGACCTCGATGTTAAGCGCTGACCAAAATTTCACTCACTCACTCACTCGCTCACTCACTCACTCACTCACTCCATTTATCATTTCAAACACCAGGCTTTCAGTATCGTCGTTATATGCCAATATCTTCATAACAAACGGTCAGAAACAGAAAATCTTTCTTTTATTATGTTCCGTATCACATTACTTTAAAATTTTTTCTTGTTAGAACTTTTGTTAGTGTGAGCGGTTTTGACGTTATCGTAACAGTGATGTTATCATGTAGTGTGATTAATTTTTGTCCCATTTATTTTAAGAAAAAAAAATACTGTTGGAATTACGCTGTATGCCCTTTCAAATTATGCCTGTTTTGTAAACCTTTAATCAGCAATGCACCATCGTCACCAAAGAAAATAGAAGCGTCTATCAACATGTGTGAACTAATTTCCCCTGCACATATGACAGCCTTACAAATGCCCATCATATATTTTTTTTTATTTTGTGTTAGCAACCTATATTATTTTTTTTCCTTATATTACGAGCCTACCAATGATATTAAACAGTTTGACGGGTCTCTCGTCCAACACACACGTGTATTTACTTTCGTCAATCATTTAATTAAAACATATTATTAATTATACTAAACAAAATTATAATTCAACTGCATTGAATGATTACCTTGTTGGGTGTTGTATGGAAATATGAAACGTACACACATAACTGCATTCAAACCATTCTTACGTGTTCACGACCCACATACATTTTCGGTCATAGATATTTTTAAACAGTTTCAATATCCCGCAAAATGTGTATTGTATGTTACCTATGGTGCAGATGCATCCTAAAAGTTCTACTTACCATTGCAGCTATAGTTGAAACAGTACGTCTGTGTGTATGTGTGTATGTATGTACAGGCTGTTCGGAAATGAATGATCGTAAATCACATGGGAGGTAGACAACGTGGGAAAAAAATTGGAGAACATTTGTCCGAAAATAGGACCCTGCAAAGGTACAAGGACAAACACAAGTGCGCAAATTTGAAAAGCGAATTGGAGACGAAAACGTAAGGGGCAAAATGTGTGATGATATTTTACTTGCGCAATGTGGCAACATAGCACTGTAGTTAGTCTCCTCTTGCGCTCCACTGATATCTTACTTATCTTACTACTGCTGTGTACTAGCCTGCATGTTATAGGCGCAGGTTAAAATTCTGAGAATTACAAACATGGTCCTACGTTTACTCGACATAACATACATAAAATATTACTTGGACGTTACGCAAGAGGTGACTTACTCCGTGCTGCGTTGCCACATTGTGAAGGTAATGTGTCGTCGTACATTATTTTGCCTCTTACGTTTTCGTCTCCATTTAAAGCCCACCGCACACGGTACAATATTCCTTACAATACGGTATACTAGGAGTCGTACTTGCTCGGCTACTAGCTTCTCTACTTAAAATATTGCATGCTACTAGTAACCCTGCGAGCTCAGGTACTGGATTTGCCTAATTGCCGGCGTCCGATTTTTGTTGCGAGCTGCACTACAATATTTAAGCAACGGCCAATCAGAATTCATCAATACAACAACACTAGAAGTTTTGGCGCGCGCGAGTATTTATAAACATAGACGTGGAGGAAAAGAATTGGACGAAAGAGCAGTTACGAGTAATAATAAATGCTCATAGAGAAGAGACTAGTTTTTATGGGGTGAAAAGTGTATAAGTATCATGTGCAGTGAAAACTTGTGTCGTACCTAGTACATCGACTTGTAAAAGAAACTTGTATAGAAAACAGTACATAAACTTGTAAGAAAATTTGTACCGTGTGCACTTCGCTTTAGTCCACGACTCGCGTGGTGTGTTTATTATGAGTAGTTAATATATGCTTACCCGGCTGGAGTGCAATCCTGAGGACAAATAATTTGGGAAACATATATACAACATTGGGCCTAATGTGATTCAGAGGGTAATAGACGGCATCTAAGGTACAGATTGGAAATGTGTAGACGTACCACAAAATTACAAGCAAATGTTATTAGGAAACTGGCACGTGAAGCACAACAGTGTTTCAGGCTGCCAACCTCCTAGGCAACAACACATCTACTGAATATGTGATTTCTGTGGAAAAGGTCGCGATTAGAACTAACTCCATTGCAACCATTTTTATTCACTTTTGCTCGACTAAAGTCATGTCAAATCGATTTGGCGGATGGCCATTAAGTTCTAAGCTGAAAGGGGTAATCAATCCCTATTTAATGCATGAAGGGGCCTACTTTCTTCAACATTATTTCCTGTGGTAACTTTTCACATAATTTACCTGTATAAGACATTTGCTTGTCAGTTTAGCTTACATTTACACGTTTTAAATCTCCACCTTAAGAGTCATCTACACCCCTCATGAAATCGCATTGGTCTCAATGTTGCAGGGGCCACGGTGGTCGAGGGTCAGACCTCTCGCCTCCCACCAAGGCGATCCGGGTTCGATTCCCGGCGAGGTCGGTCCCCGGATTTTCGCATGTGGGAATCGTGCCGGACGACGCCGTTGGTCGGTGGGTTTTCTCGAGGTTCTCCCGTTTCCCCCACCCCTTCATTCCGGCGCCGCTCCATACTCACCTCATGTCACCCCTCACCAGCGCTGAAGACCTCGATGTTAAGCGCTGACCAAAATCTCTCACTCACTCACCCCAATGTTGCATGCATTTTTCCCTAATTATTTGTTCCCAGGATTGCACTCCCGCCCTGTTAGCATAAATATTAACGACTCTCTCTTTCTCTCTCTCTATACGTGTAATGTATATGTTGTATATGTACATCATTGTTTGTCACGTATGCGTTTCAATACCATTCATCCGATTATGATTAAACTTTGGCGAGATGAAAAAATATTTCAAATAGAAATCCATGTTTACAAATTACCTAAGATAATTAGGAGTACTTGGACTGAAAGTTTTTACGACTCAAAGAGGCAGTAAGTCGAAAACTACCCGAACGAATTCGCGGGCATTAGCTAATATATATTTAAAATTGACGATGCGATTTGTACATGTTATGATTTTACTACAGCTACAATCGGCTGGCTATCCCTAATTTTTTTTTTTATTTCGTGTATCGCTCTTGATTTTATGCGGTTTGAGGCTGCATAGTATTGTTGTGGCATGCGTTCAGTATATTTCGCTTGATCATTACTCTGATATGCGTTTTTTTTCGGCCATCTCACTTTGCTAAGAAATCTGCTGTGTTTCATGGCCTGCTCAAAAACAAACTCCTAAGACAGTCCACTGCCATCACTGCACACCTTTCGTAACTGCCTCCGCTATCGTAATCATTCTCCTTACCTCAGCCTTATTTTGAATATGCTGGTGTGCGTACGGATTTCAGTCTGCAGTCTGCTTGAGAACTTTTTTTTTTCCTGTAGTAGGTACCTAATAATACAGCTTACTTCACAAAATCCACCACGAACAATCTTTTCCGTGAACTTAGTTTTCAAGTGATACGTAGTCTATATTTGCTAAGGGATTTTCTCTTTGGGAGCTCAAACGCGTAACATCCAAAGTTCAAGGCCGCTGCAAACAGAATAATGACAATGGTTGAGCTTATCCGTGAAAAATTCAACTGAAAAAAGTGAGAAATAATTAACTATCGTTTGCTTGTTTTTTTTTTCTGGAATTCGCATAAATGCTTAGTCATTTGACGCTAGTTATTCTTTACGTTCTAATCTCAATTCCATAAATTTTAATTCTGTCGTAATTTTTTACATGAAGTAAGTAATAGTATTTGAATTACAGACTGGCGATGTAACTCACGTGTAACAATGGAAGTCACTTCAAGTCGGTCAAAATTGACTGACCTCCAATCGTACACGAACAATTTCCAATCATTTATAACCCAACTGAAAAAAAAAATAATTTTGAAGGGTTTCACACAGCTCTTCCTATATTCGCTTGGAACTGAATCTAAAAATATATTTCCCGGTTCATTGTAGGCATAAATAATCAACATTTTAAGTCATTGTTACCCGGATGACTTCGCGGGTGTGCTTAGGGACATCGTTTGCACGATTTTCTGTTTTGAACCTAGAAGCAAATTAGTAATAAACATGCCCATGAATTTTTCGCGAAAACAATTCTGTCCCAGTTTTTTCAGTATCTTACGTGTACACTTACAGCTCTGAGTCAGCATGTCTTTGTGAAGTGACGTCCCGCATTACACTGCACCAATCAGAATATGGTTACTGCAACACCACACGTCTGTGATTTGTGGATAGAACCTCAAGACACGTGACAGTTTAAACATCCAACCACAGACTAAGAAGCAGAACTACATATGTGCACGTAAGGCACTGAAACAAACTGGGGCAAAATTATTTTCGCGAAAAGTTTATGGTCCTAGTAATAAGTTTGGTAAGTACAAAAAACGTTAACGTTTAATTGACACAAGCGTAATTATAAATTATGTCATATCGTAATTTAATGAGGGAAATTAAAATAATTATAACCATCCGTAGACTCGAACCCGCCTCCTGCCTAATACGAATCCAGCGAGTTATCATAGTGGAATCACATAGGCAAGACAGATGCGACACGTCCGCTACGACACTTATAGTAGAAATTATATCGATTTTATTCGAGTCGGAATTTAATTTTTCTCCCAAACATGAATTTAATTTTAGCCCAAATGTTGGTGAAACCTGTGAGTTGGTAATAAATTATTTTAGTTATTAAGTACAGATTTTTGTTAGTTAATATTAGCAAATCACAACCGTTTTAAGCAAACATGTAATTGTATGTTTATTTCCACATTTCGGAGTGCCAGTGGGTATTTAAAATATATTACAAATAAACGAAAAATATGAACTACAGAAAAACGTCTTTCGCTGTCGTACTAAAAGTTAGTATGTAGTGGAATTGAACTATTTTCATGTATTTTTTTAGTACTTGTCGCGCGGCAGCCAAACTAGTGTTCACAATAAAGAGAACTTTTGTGTTACATCGCGCCCGTCGCGTCTCTTCTGTCGCGCGTATGTGATTTCACCATCGCTGAGTCAATTCGCCACTGCGAATTTATTTATATACTGAAATTAACCACCATATTGGAGGTTTATATAAATTAAGTTTCAAGAGAGCGTGAATTATGCATTCCTAGTCTAGTCATTTTTGTCAATGACAAGTCTTGACTACTCACTCTAATAAGATTTTATCAGTTTATTTAATTGGATGCTAGTTTAAAGACTTCGTATATCAAGCCAGACCAATTAAGATATATCTTTAAATTTCTAGCATTCTTTAACTGATCTTTGACAACTGCAGGACGCGGACAAAACTATTGGGACTGCCGGGACGCGAATAAAATCACTATTCAGCCAATCAGCGTTGCGACTTCTATGACGTCATCACGGAATTAATATCCACTTCTAATTACATTCATTAAAATACTCAGTCTGGACAGTAGTTCCAGCAATTTACTCATACTTCGATTCGATACTAGCGCTAACCTTAAAATAAGTTTAGGCGAGTGACACTTCCTGAATAAAATCACACACTCACATGTAAAAAGAAAAACAATCTTTGCTACGACATTTATTCGTACCGGAATCACCTAGTCGGAATGACGGAGCGAGGGGGCGCAACGGTAACACGCTGGACTCACATTCGGAAGGACCCGGCTTCGATCCCCTGTTCCGGCCATCTTGATTTCGATTTTCCAGGCGAATGCTGGAAGGTTCCATAACAAAGGCCGTGGCCGACTCCTCTCCCAGTCCCTTATATTGTGTACAGTTGTGTGTCACCATCTCTAATGACCTCGTTGTTGACAAGACGTAAAGCCCAATTAAAAAAAAACATGTCCAAATGTGATGCTTAACGTTCCAGGTCACTCTTCATACTCGTGCATTAAGCACGTTAATATCAGTAGATACGAGATGAAATATTGTCGCACGCTGAAAATGTGGCGGATTACGCCTGTGGTCGGTGTATTTTCTTGGAACATTTCCGTTCCCGTCACTATTGAACTTCGTTGCTCGATCAATAGTGGAGTCTAAACACACGTAACTGCCCCTAAGGGATAAATATTACCTACAAGTACCACCCTAAGAAATCTTTCATCTAGAAAGAACAACTCTCATGTGACATTCCTTGAAGTAATCATTTAGAGTTCAACGGATATAGTCGGGATTTTTTCATCTTCGCTAATTTATTTACATTTCGAGATACGTTCAACTATAAATCTTAAATATCCTAAATTACCCCCAGATCAGGGAAAATAGTGTGTAGTGTTGCACTGAATATCTAATGGTGTTTAAAGATAAATTCAGTTCCTGAACTTCAGTTAGCTAACACCGTTTTCCGGTGTATTTCCGCGATAACTTCAGTTTCAACAAACGTGTACCCAACTAATACGACTAATTAGCTAGTCGGTAGCATCTTCGCAAATCACAGAATTACTTCACAGGTCAATGAAAGGAACTGGTTCGTCCAATGACAGTGAAAAAGCGATAGCTAGAGAGAGCGAGAGAGAGAATAGAGCAAGCCGTGAGAGAGTTACGCTGTGGGACGATCAGGGTCCTTTTGTTTTTATTTTACCTTACGTCTCGTTGACAGCGAGGTCATAAGAGACGTTTACATACAACTTTACACAAGGTCAGAGACTAAGATATGTATTATAGTGGCTTAATTTTTTAGAATTTGCCTTAACCGATAACGGGAAAGAATAGGAAACAGAAATCAGTAATATCGGAGCCGGAAATCAAACCAGGGTTCCTCCCAAAAGCTAGTCCAGGGTGTAATGAACGTGGGACGTCCTTGTTGCAGCACCATGGTGGAGCCCCTCGAGGATGTCTGCACGAACCGTGCTCGCGGTGGTGCTATGGGCGGCGGCATTCTTCCTAGGCACCATGCTGGGCAGCATGCCCGTCACCATCATCGCCATGGTGAAGCCGAGCGAAGGAGGGCAGCAGGCAACCGTCGCCAACATGTCGGGAGAGCACGTGTGTCCCCGTGGGGAGGACGATGTCGACACTGAAGATCCTCTCAGCCAGGTTGGCAGCAGTGATTCTTTCAACGACCCCTCCCAGGGGATCACTCTCCCTTTCTCCTCACCCGGGTAGCTCCTAATCACCTCGAGGGAAATTCTAAATATCATCACTAGAGCTAAGAGTCTGTCGCAAAAATATTTCTGCAGAACTTTATTTCAGTGCCTAAGATTCACATTGGTAACTATGATTCGTGGTTACTGGCAAGGTATATTTGTTCACACACATCTTTCTTTTGACAATACCGATGAGGAACATGTTATCGTGGCACCATACGTCTGTAACACAGACTAAATAGTAATACAGACGTGAAATGACGTGGCGGCTCGTTTGATACGTGCGAACTTCGCCGCTTATTGGCTACCCGAGCTTGTTGATACCAGCCCCATGTCTGTTTGGTTACTGCATGTTATGACAGGTTTCCTATTGGCCTGGTTGCCAGCTAACAAGGCAGTGATTGGCGGTAGGTGTTTCCGCCATCTTGCTGGCCAGGAACGCCATTTTGCTGACGTGTGTGACTAAGTTCGCCTCTCTACCTGCTGTTATACTTATGTATTCCTAAATATTTAGTGTTTGTAATTTGCCGTAGAGCCCCTAGACAAGTGAGAGATAAAACATCCTGTCACTGACCTCAAGCAGAGCTGCTGGTGAGCGCATAAAGCATTGAAACTAAATTATGCAAAAACATTTTCACCATAAAATCGTGACTAATCACTACATTAACGAGGGAAAACGTTATAAATATCACAGTTTCAAAATTAAAAAATAATACTTTTTTTGCGTATTACGCTAGCAATTGAGGGATACTCTTTATTCCCGCGTTTGTATATACATATCAACAATACCATGTCAATTTTTTATATAAACCAATGTTTATGAAAACAATAATTATTATTTGCAAATATGTGCAGCTTTCCTTGGGGATCAGGTTTGCCATAACAACTATCCCTTGTACGCGAAAGAGGATATATTCCTTCACAAACTCCTCTTTCTTCATCCGGTCCCCCTTCCCCCCGGTGTATTAATTTTTCTCTTGTGTGCTAGGCGTCATTGGATGGCGTATAGTTTGTTACTGTACTTGTGTAGTTTTCATTTGTAAATGAAGCACACACGATCATGTCTCTCTGCAGACTATGCTTAAAGTCTCTAGTACACACACGAATATTTACGAAAATAGTTCAGAAACTGAACAAACTTAGAATCTGTAAGTTAAAAATGTTTGTAACTGACAAGATTGGTAGCTAAAGTAAGAAAGAGGAAACCGCACTGTACCTCCAAAGGAATTGGAAGTCTGGAAAGTAAGTATTAGTTATCCGTAAACAAAAAAATAAATAAATAATAAAAATAAAAAAGGAAAACTTTAACTTATGTTTTGTTTATTTTTTTTTTTTCAGACTCGCAATACAATTTCCTCGATCCCCTCGAATATGTCAGTGTAAAAACATTACTGTAACACAATTGTTTATGTACTGATTAAATTGTCATAATTTATTCGATTTTGAAATTTTCAAGATTTACTATAAGTGTGTTAAAAATATTACATTGCATGTTCAGTTTCCATTGAACCAAGTCATATGTTTGCTTACTGGGATTGAGTTTTAAATAGCTTACTGTGTAATGTAAACAAATGCACTGTCCTAATAGTTATAATCAGACCGCTCACTGTCTATGATTTGTTATTGTAAAGGTTCCGATCATTTCGGATTAGTGAATTGAACCTATTTTAAAATATTAGGTTCAGCACTGCACAACTGATGCTAGGTGATTGAAATGTAATGCCCAAATCTTAATCGTAGACTGAAACGGAAGAAAACTACTTCCACTCATTAATTGCCAGATTGTAGGTAAAACAATTGTTGGATTATACGCCATAATTGTCACAGTTGAATTTACGGATGTGTTTAATGCAACTTATCCTAACAAATAATATCGTTCAGTAGGTTGTAACGCTGTAAATTACGTTTTTTATTATGTTCACTTTAATGTGCATGTGACAGCTTGTCGATTTTCCTTCACTGCTATGGTTGTTTCAGTCACATTTACGCGTTATGTGTTAGTGAATACATGCTATTATTACATGGCAACTTGGAGAAGAAAATCATATATTTTACAACTTGTTGCCGCTTTTATAATTTGGTTACCCTGGGCTATAGCCTCTTGAGTCACTCGTAAAAATCGACTACTGACAAGAACGAACCAGTCCAGTACAAGAACATGTGTGTCTAGCGTGTGAGTGCTTCATTCGTTTGCTTTATTTAATTGTTGTTTTCAGCGGTGTTCACAGGGGGATCATTGCACAAGTTGCACATTTAGAATTTTTTTTTGGTGGGTATTTTTTTTTTTCAAGAATAAAATGTTCAATCAAAAACGAAAAATGTTTTCATGATTGAACAAGTGCTAGCTTGTTATTTCCTTCAAAGTACGCTAGTAAAAACCAGAACAGTTGTATTTGTTTAAGATTGTTTTTATGAAATAGTAGCCTAAATATCTCTCCAGTACCGAAGTATAACTCATAGTAAATTTGTTTTTGAGTATTTGGGGGGGGGGGGGATTTGCGCATTAGGTCTAGGGGATTGGCACCCCTGGTTGTTTTAACAAAACGTTTTACTGGTTTCATTTCAAGGGATTTTTTCAGTGTCGAGATCTGAATAGTGAAAATAAAAATCTAGTCCTGTTTTAAATTTCGCAATGGCAGGAACTAGTCAAAAGCCGGGAGTAGAACTAGGTGCATCACCACCAATTCAGCTAACCGAACTGAGCTTGTGAGCATTTCCACACGGAAGGAAAACACCTCGCGCTTTTAGAAGTACAGGAGGACATTTTGCCGAAAATAAGATATGAATTTTCTCTTCTCATCACTTGTCTTGTGATCAATAAACTTCACAGTGCACTCTACTGACTCAGTAATGCTTTGGAAAGGAAAGAATTAAGTTAGTCAGTCATTCTTCTAATTACTGCAATATGGCACTTAGGAAATGTTGTAGAACAATGTGTAGACGTAACGGCGACTTGCAGCAATATGATCGAGGCGATTTAATGAAGAAGTTCGGATCTAAAATACGCTGGTTGCTGATGAAGATTCTAAGAATTCATTCATCGGTATGGAAGTATACTATGAAGGAGTTCTCGAAGAATGGCTCAATTACCCGTCGATAGATATGCTGACGTTATCAAGTCACTTTGAAATCATCCAGTCAATATTATATTTGGAAGCAAAAATACAAGGAACTCATGCGAACTTGTCAATTCTCAATGCCAAATGTGTATTTGAAGAATTGACACCACCGTCACCAAATTTATAAAGTTCATATTTCATATAGGGGAAACCAAAGTTTCTAATAGTCCAGTGATACAACTCTTGGATTCTGATGTGGACTACTGCAAGTTACAAAACATCTGCGAAATTATTTTTCACATTCCTGTGACGCCAACTTCGGTGGGAAGATATTTCAGTACAAACAACAGAATATTGAATAAGACATGAAATAGAACGCTACCGGGAACATGACTGGATTGCTCGATGCTAAGTGTAAATGTTGAGGAGATAAAAAAAATCAGATAAAAATAATATTTATATGCGATAAAAAAAAATTATATGTAACTTTTTTTTTTAGTTTGAAAAATACACCGAAGTATACAATTAAAAGGTTTGTACCTGTATGGTTTTCATTTAATTTTTAAAGGGGGACTTTTGTATTTTATTGTGAAGACATGTCACAAATAATATCAATAAATTCTTGAACTGACAATACTTTTATATTCTATGTAGCCAGTCCACCCCCTTAAAAATTATAACTGCATTTAATATATGTTCCTTCCCCGGAGATAAATGCAAAACTAAATCTTATGTGCAGCCCGCCAGCTAGCACCTCTTTAACCGCCGGTCAGTCCTATGGGTCTTTAGCTTTTACTCGTACTTGCAGTAAGGCTGCTGGAGTTCGTCTCCAAGACGCCGAAATTCCTAATTCACCCTCCTATTTGCTACATTCGTTTCATATTTCACACATCTGTTTACCACGTCTACATACAATTTAGTTAGTCCGTACCAGAGGCGGGTGTTGAAGTAGGCAATTTTAGAAGCCAAGAATTGTTTAAAATAACAAAGTTGATAGATGCTTTTGTACCACTTCACACCCCGTACGAATGTCAACGTTTTCCAATATATAGTTAAACAAGAAGTTACTAGCAGAACTGATAAGCCTACTTTCCTCAAAGTGGGTGCAAAAAAACCTTGAAGTTTAAAATATTTTACGTACATCTAGGAATATTAAATTATAATATTAATTAAGACTTATGATAAACGAAATATACTACAAATAAGTCACCTTACTAAGTACTTTACATGTACCCAGTTTGATTAAAATGAGAAAAAATTTTCTGAGATGTCTTTCTGTCACAAAGACAAAAAAATGGCCGCAGATTTCAAAATATTACCAAAGGATGAAAAAAACATACACAAAAGTCCAGTTAACTAACTAACTAGAATATGCGAGCCGAGGTTAATGAACTTTAGAAAAATATTTCCCCAAATATGTCATGTTATGTAAAATACACGAAATGGTCGCATTTATGAAAATATGAACACATGATAAACGAAATACAGAAAAGTCACATCAGCCTTGTAGGCGATTTAGTACATGTATGCCAATTTTTCTGAAATCCCTAAAAAAAATTCAACACATATGGCATATTATGCTAAAAATATATAATGGCTACCATTATGAAACTATGAACACAGAATGAACGAAATAAACGAAAGTAAAATAAACTTAGTATGCAGTATATGTATACCAAGTTTGATGAAATTCTGAAAAATACTTCCTAAGATATGTAATACTGTGCTAAAAATATAAAATTGGCCGCCAGTTTGAAAATATGAACACAGAATGAATGAAATACGCAACAGTCAAGTCAGCTTTGTATGTAGTGTATTTGTACCAATTTTGATGAAATTCTGAAAAATATTTCCTAAGATATGTAATACTATGCAAAAAATATATACGTGGTCACCATTTTGAAAATGTAAAGCCAGGATGAACAAAGTACACAAAGTCAAGTCAGCTTTGTGTGTCGTATCTGTGTACCAAATTTGATGGCATTATAAAATATGGTTCCATAGTTGTCTAGCTTTATCGAAACATGATTAAATGGCCGCTAATCAGACAACATGAAAAGGGCGTAAACGAAATATATAAGAGTCATGTCAGGTTGCTAAGTACTATATGTGTACAAAGTTTTATGAAATTAGATCCTATCGTTCAGAAGTTTTTAGAGGGACATACATTACACACACACACACACACACACGCGCGCGCGCGCGCGCGGATAACACAGACAGACGAGAAGGAGATCTCCTAAGCCAAATTTTTCCATCGAAAAGTAGGCTAAAAATAATACAACCCGTGTTTTAGGAGATCTTTCACGAATTTTATTTCATGTTATTCAACCATATATGAATACCCATATTCTTGCTTGTTTCGTTTTTGTTTTCAATTTACATACAGTACACACACGCTTGCATGCATATATATTATATATATATATATATATATATATATATATATACAGAGAGAGAGAGAGGGGGGGAGGGAGGGAGGGAACGATAAGTGAGTTGTGTGTCTGTGCGTGTGCATGACTAGACTTGTTTTACTTAAAATGCCAAATAAATAAACATTAATGTAATACTGTATATGACTAAATGACTGCAGCAGGGGGAGTTCGAGTGGGACGCAATGACGCAGAGCTACCTGCTGACGGCTGGCGGCTACGGCTCTCTGGCTACCAGCCTGCTAGGGGCGAGGATGGCCGAGATGCTGGGCCCGAAGTTAGTTCTGGGCGTCGCCTTCATCTCATCCGCCGTGCTCAACCTGCTGTGCCCCGTGTCGGCGAGGCTAAACGTCTGGCTGCTGGTTGCCGTGCGTGCCGTCCAGGGCTGCCTCATGGTACCTATCACACACTCAGTCTTAACATTCACTTTGTACATAATTCGCGAACCATAGGGAGAGAGTTTCATCAGTTAGATTGGTTACACAATGGTGATATACAGTAATCCAGTTTTCCCTCAGTGTTCGCGAACTCAGTATTTACGAATTCGCTCATCGATTGAAGACATTTTGGCAGAACTTAACATCTAGGGATTTAGCGCTTGTGAGAGGTGACTTGATATGAGTTTGGAGCGGCGCTGGAATGAATGGGCGGGGAAATAGGAGACCCTCGAAAAAATTCTCCAATCAGAGGCATCATCCGCCACAATTTTCACACGTGAAAATCCGGGCACCGATTTCGCCAAGAATCGAACTCAGATCGCATTGGAGACGAGTAATGATGATTCGGATAATAATAATATTAATAATAATAATAATGATATAATGTTTTATTAATTTGTCATGCAGAATCATTGCAAGGGAATTCTGGAAAGTTAACCTATAATTCAATTGCAATGATTATTCACCCCAAGTTAATGAAATATTATATTATTATTTATGTCAAGCAGTTTATTAAGAATATATCCTATACTTAGTCGAAGAAAAAATTTTGAGAATACAATTTGAGTAAATGTTATGGCTCAAAAACTGATAATACAAGAAAATTGTCTAACACTCCCCATTAAGTTGAGGCATACAACACTACGGGAACAGAGCGATGCGACTGTGGGTGTAGGACAGGTTGCGTAGGACACAGGCGCACCACACTAACCACTACGTCACGCCGTACTCCCACATACATAAGTATAATTAAACTTTTGTGTCATAGTTTGTCCAAAGGAACTATGCGTAGATTTTCTGCACTGCAATTAGAATATCTTGCCTGTATGTTCTAACCCTTGTAAACACACTCTTGGTACACCTAAACTTAGAAATCCTTAGCTCAGTACAAGTTATAATGTAGGAAATGTCCAGACAACTAGATGTTCAGAGTGTTTCAAAATGATGAGTAGCTGATAACCATATACCAAACTAAGAGCGTTGACCAAACTTTTGTCATCCTCACACAACTATAGTCCGTCTCATGTAACAATTATATTTTTTGACACTTGGGTTGGCGTTCTTGTTCTTGTTTCTCTACCTGCGGTAATGTATGCACAGATAAATTGAACTGACTGTCAAACTATACAGTATATCATAATGAAAAGTATTTTGCTGCACAACTGTACACACATGATTGTCTTCATAAATGTAAAAAATTAAAAGTCTTACGTAATACATTCTTAGATATTGCACAAATTGGACTGTCAGCCGAGTGCACTTGTGCATAAACCAAACGCGACAGAGACAAAAATAGTTTTACATGGGAATCGCTTAAAAAAGATATCTGCCAACACAACTGTCAAAAATGGAATTCTTACACGAGATGGGCCTTACTTGATTTACAGGCAGTAGTGCGTCATTTTTCATTCCATGCTCAATGCGGTCTATCATAGCGTAAGATATACCACAGACTTATTGATATGACCATGTCAAGTAATCCTGAAACGGAGCATTATTTCTTCACCATGTTCCAGTGCTAAGAGTATTGTAAGCTCCGGGTTTACTACATGGTCACGAAGGCAGATCACTTCGACAATATATCAATCGGAAAGAGTTTCTCTAGGAACGCTAGACTGCCACTGAATATGTGTAGAAAATTCCTTCGTACATATAAAATAATTTCTGCTCGAATTACTAAAAACTGATCTGACAAAAAGTATTTTGATCATCATTTTTCAAGATAACCTCCCATACCCCGGTACATGCTGGTGTTGACTGTGGCTCTTTAGCAAACGGCCACATATAGCTGAACTGTTGCTAATAAATAATAACGCTACAATTTACTAAAGTGCCTGTAAATAAAGTGGAATTGACGGGGATTGTTTCTGTTATCTTCAAAAATAGGATTGTAAGTATAGAGACTTAAAAATTATTAGTTTACTTGTTTCAGTTATGTAGCCAATTATTTGTATTGACAGTTCGGTTACTAGATGTGATATTGTAACTAAAATTATGCAAATAGATAGTGGTTTTTAAAAATTTAGTTTATGATTAGAATAATTACTCACAAAACATACCATAACTTGTTGCGTCTTATTTACAGGGTTGCGTGATGCCAGGAGCAATGATTCTGTTTGCGTCGTGGATACCGCCTGCCGAGAGAGGAAAATTTTCCGGAATCATTTTCTCAGGTGAATGGTTTACGTCAACTGGCAGAATTTTCGTCTGACTTTGTGAACTTTCTTAGTAAAATTGTTTTGTATCTGATTCGTGGAAGTATGCGGTGAAGGCACGATTGCCACACATGGTTAACAGTGAACATGTAGCAAGTAGAAAAATGCATGTTTATTTAAGTGACTAAATATCCTATATGCTATAGATACGTTTCGACAACGGGTCGCTATTTAAAATGTTTTTAATAACACTTTTAAATTATAAAAGTGAACATATAAGTTATCGTAAACTGTCACATACGTTTGTTCAAAATAGTTTTTGCTACGCAGTGTAATTTTTTTCGAAACAGAAAATGTAATTATTTTTGTTCCATAAATATTATTATAGTCGATAACTAGGGGAAAATATATGTTTTTCTTCGAAAAAAATTATGTTGCACAGTAAAAATAATTTCCAACTAATCCATGTGACGGTTTTACGATATCTGCTTTTTTTTTTTTTAACAAACAGCGTAAATAGGAGCCCATTGCTTTACGAGCTAATGACATGCTGTCTGTGAGTATGAGAAAAAAAAAACAATTTATTTGTCTCGGAATATACAGTCCAGAACATTTTTTCTCCCATACTTTATTCCTTCCGACCACGTCAAATTGACACTAGTCTTAAAGAAAATGAGAAAGAAATTAAGCAATTGGTGTCTAACCAGTGTGAAAGTTTCAGCAATGACATTGTTTTAACGCGGTACTGAAAAGTGAGGATGAGCTCAACTTATTCCGTATGGCCCGTCAGTAATAAAGTCGAGCTTACCGTTTGATTATTCGATATCGGGATTGTTTTCATCTACATGAATTTGTGGGTGCTGTATTTAATAGTAAAAGTATCAAAGATATTTGTTATAGTGCTTTGTTAAAATATACATATTATCAGTTGATAAGGAATGGAGTGTATCAATATATTTTTGTATAAAGCACTATATTGGTTGAGATTTGATTTCCTCCATTAGTATGTGTAACTGTCCAGCTGTTTACGAAAAAAACTGTCTTATCAGTCGATAAGGGAAGCAGATTAGCCATGTAATTTTGGGTATTAAAGTCAGCTAACATATAAATTACATTACCCCTAGATGAGGAATACAAAGAATTCAAGTACTTTTGGATAATTCATTCTGTCTATATCCTGTTAAAATATCTTAATGTTTGTTGCAATATGACTTCATAGTACGAACGTATGGGATTATATAGACATACGCCATTGCTTATGATTTATTGATAGTAACCTGTAATACGAAGATCATATAAGCCACAAAGACCACAGGACGGTTGATCGTATGGAAAAGTACTGATGTACTTCATGCAGAAGAATTGACAGCAAGTTTTTTTTTTCGAATCAAGAAATCCCGAATTGGAAACAAACATAAATGAAAACTTACAGTCTGATTGAAATTGTATATATACTCAAATGCCCTGTTGTCTTTGTGGCTTGCGTGATCATCGTTTTACAAATTTTAATCAACAAATGATAAGAACGGACAGAAATATTTCGCGAATTCAACGACCTGCATGTTAGAATCAATTATCCTATGCATACACAGTTCCAACCATTCCTCCATTACTTGCTACTCACTGGAATAGCAGACGATTAAATAATATACGGGGCTGAGAATGTATAGGATAATAGATTCCAGCATGCGTGTCATTTATTTCCTGAAATTTTCGTGTCCCTAATCATAAGCAATGATTTATGTTCATAAACCCTACATTTTACATGCCCTGTCTTACAAAAAAAATTATATTATAATTCAATGAGTAATGTTGCCCAGATAGCAGTGTACAATTAATATCTCTCACTGGCAGCCTTGATCGTCTCGAACCTGTTCACCATGCTTGTGAGCGGCAATCTGGCAACGTCGCTCGGCTGGGACGCCATCTTCTACTTCTACGGTCTGATGCTGCTTCCCTTCTGTGTCGTATGGATGTTCTTCGTCTACGACTCTCCCCTCGATCACCCGAGGATTTCCGAAGAGGAAAAGAAGTATATTCTTTCCAGCACAAAGAAAGAAACACGAGTAAGCTAATTCGACCCAAGGATTGTTATTCTTGCAAAGATAGGCCTATGTTCTTGGGAAACGGTAAATACATTTCTAATTAATCAGATGTGTGGTTCATGTCGTAAGTGGTTTAGTAGCAGTTTTAAAACTTAAAATTTACAATGTATACATACATATATTTATTTTTATTTGTTTATATACGAGTGGACTCGATGTTGGTCAAGTCTACATGATACCGACAAATTAAGCAGAGCAAGACAACTCAGTGACTTCGATAAAGTTTTGCTCATGATGACATATTTTATGCATTTTTATGAAAACATGTCTACCAAACTCTTTCTTATTACAATAAACATTTTTCAGAAAATTTTGTCGGTGCCATGGCTGAAAATTCTCTCTTCACGTGCTGTTTGGGCAATAATAGCCGTCAACATCTCTGTACAATGGTTGTCTAACACGCTGGTGACAGAATTGCCACTCTACATGAGGAATTTCTTGCACTTCAATATCAACAAGGTAATCTAGTCATACGAGTCTACTTTCTCGAAATAAGTAAATAAGTCCAGTGCTTGTACTTGCATAGATACAGATTTAATATTACATTTTTGAAAACAATGTTTACATAAGATAGTTATAGTACATGATTCAAACATGTTAAAGAACAAAAAAATGTACCGTACTATTTTTGTAGTTTCAAACTTCACAATTAATAAGTTGATAAAAATAATACATTTACAAGCATTACAGGTAGTTCGAGGAAAAAGTGTGCACTTTTGAAACCCTAATAATATTTTTCTAATCAGATAATTTATAGTCTCCAGCCAATTTTCAATGCAAGCAAAGCAACCTAAGTAACATGCAAAGTGCATATATTGTACCGTTCTCAAAAGTTAACACCTGAGGTCACAATAAATATAATTTTAAACTATGGTAAGACGGTCCTCAAAAATGCACACTTTATCGCGAAATACCTATTACCAACATTAGAGGGCGTTATAGTTAAGCTTACGTAACTGCTAGTCATGCTGCACGTCACATCTCATTAACAAAAGAAAAACTTATTTCATTGTGAAAATTTCAAGAAGTAATTTAATGAAAATACTTGTCAAAAAATCTTATTACTATAAAAACGGGCAATCTTGTTATTATGTTCAGTTTGTTATCAAGTTTGTTTATACGTTTCTCAGATGTTACATAAATTATCTCTATACATAAAAACTAGCAGTCCCTTGCGGCTTTGCTCGCGAGTATTATTCGTAACTGATAATATTTACTTTAATTGAAAAACCTCTTTGCACACCAGATTGGTACTTCAGTCATCAAGTGTTAGAATGTCTAAGCGGCTAGTTGAACTAATTCTGCAGCAGGATAAGTAGCTATAGCTGCCCACGCAAAAAAACAGTCTTAAGTTTGCCCCTGCAACTAACAGTGACTTCGCCTGGGCCTTATTTATAAAACTGCCAATTTGACGTTGTGGGGTATTTACAGACACCTTAGGTAAGTGGTTAATCGAATGAGAAACATCTGTTTACCCTGTGCACAACCATTGGTGACGGTGCCCTCAATTATATATCTTCAAAATATTCACTTTAACTTTATTGACATTACAAAGTTTCAGAGGGTAAAGGTTTCGCGGAAACGTATTTGGTGCCCCAAACCTGAGATTAGTGAGATCATATATCGTCGGTTTACTGCCAAAAGTGACAAATTCAAAATGAGATAAAATTATAAAAATGCTAGGAATATGTATATGTTGTTCACGAACAACTGCCCAAGTTTAAAGTCTATTCGCCGTTTCGTACTGTTGTGTCACAGTATAGTAACATACCACATTTTTGTTAATATGTACAATTTAATACTGTTTTTAAACGAAATAGCATTTATGACTCAATCACTTTTGGCAGTATACCGACGATATGTCAGCTGATATTGTAGAGGAACCTAAGTGGAAAGCGAACTGCAATTTTACCCCTTTTAAAGACTACATGTAAATTGCACTAATTCGATCTGCTGTGTAGTTTTTGTGTGTCAGAATTGAACGTTTGCACGCAGCTTTTAACGGAATTCGAGCCCAGAACCTCCCGGAATTTAGACCTGAGTGACAAAAAACTGCGTCACGTAACGTCGAAATAATTCATGAAAATTAAATTTATTGAAAAAAAAAAATAAAATAAAATATCTGTGTCCTGGGCTCATAGAGGTTGTACAACACCACGTCTCGATAGGTTACTGTAGTGAAACTCCTGTACAAGTTTCTCGCTGCTCGTTCCTGCTTTTCGGATCGTCTGCCTTGATTATTGACCAACTAAGTTTTATTCAGAATAATTACGTTTCTTACAAATAAAAAAAATATAGACATATTTTTTTTTAAATA
>PNEQ01003724.1:94697-120616 GCA_003012365.1 Medauroidea extradentata
TATTTAAAAAAAAATATGTCTATATTTTTTTTATTTGTAAGAAACGTAATTATTCTGAATAAAACTTAGTTGGTCAATAATCAAGGCAGACGATCCGAAAAGCAGGAACGAGCAGCGAGAAACTTGTACAGGAGTTTCACTACAGTAACCTATCGAGACGTGGTGTTGTACAACCTCTATGAGCCCAGGACACAGATATATATATATATATTTTTTTTTTCAATAAATTTAATATTCATGAATTATTTCGACGTTACGTGACGCAGTTGTTTGTCACTCAGGTCTAAATTCCGGGAGATTCTAAGCTCGAATTCCGTTAAAAGCTGCGTGCAAACGTTCAATTCTGACACACAAAAACTACAAGGCAGATAGAATTAGTGCAATTTACATGTAGTCTTTAAAAGGGGTAAAATTGCAGTTCGCTTTCCACTTAGGTTCCTCTACAATATCAGCTGACATATCGTCGGTATACTGCCAAAAGTGATTAAGTCATAAATGTTATTTCGTTTAAAAACAGTATTAAACTGTACATATTAACAAAAATGTGGTATGTTACTATACTGTGACACAACAGTACGAAACGGCGAATAGACTTTAAACTTGGGCAATTGTTCGTGAACAACACATACATATTCCAAGCATTTTTATAATTTTTTCTCATTTTGAATTTGTCACTTTTGGCAGTAAACCGACGATATATGATCTCACTAATCTCAGGTTTGGGGCACCAAATACGTTTCCGCGAAACCTTTACCCTCTGAAACTTTGTAATGTCAATAAAGTTAAAGTGAATATTTTGAAGATATATAATTGAGGGCACCGTCACCAATGGTTGTGCACAGGGTAAACAGATGTTTCTCATTCGATTAACCACTTACCTAAGGTGTCTGTAACTACCCCACAACCTCAAATAGGTAGGGCTATAAATAAGGCCCAGGCGAAGTCGCTGTTAGTGGCAGGGACAAACTTAAGACTGCTTTTCGCGTGGACAGCTATAGCTACTTATCCTGCTGCAGAATTAGTTCAACTAACCGCTTGGACATTCTAACACTTGATGACTGAAGTACCAATATTGTGTATAAAGAGGTTTTTAAATTAAAGTAAATATTATCAGTTACGAATAATACTCGCGAGCAAAGCCGCGGGGGACTGCTAGTCATATATAAAGAAGATATGCCGTATGAATCAATCATCCGTCTAAGTTCTTAGATTTCAATCTGATTCATAAAAGCATTTATATTTTTTATTTTACGATTTTTCGAGATCACGTTTATTATAGTAAATCGTTAAGAAGCTCGAAAAATGAAGTGGTGGTTATGTGGGTTCTGTCTCGGCCTTTTACACGATGTTTTAAAGAAGGTTGGATATTCCCAATCCAAGAAAATGTATGTGTAGTTTGCTAATACTTACTTATCATATTACTTACTCGGTAAAATAATTTCCTGTTTAGCCTCTACGCAAAATAGATACAATGTCGCACGCATACTCTTAAGCAACCAGGCTACATGTTCCAGGAGCGTGGAGTTATCTTTTCAAAAGGATGTTCTTTGACTGACCGGGAGTGGGTGAATTTTTAATTTTCATTTAAACGGAACTGACACCTCGAATCGAAGTCTTACTTACGAAGATTAAGGTTTAAGGAGCGAGATGTCAGCTAACTCCGTTACAGTTACCTTCCAAACTCTTATGGTCATGTGCCAAAGTGAAATTTTTCTGGAAAATTTCCACGAAACTTGGCACGACCGCCGTCATGGATGATTCTAAGGATAGTTCGAGTGCTGGCCTGGGTTGATTGATTTATTGCATCACGTTGGTCATAGTTGACTACACACACCGTTTAACAACAATTATAATGTACATATTTGCAGTATAGGATTTTTTTATAGAAACAAAAAACACCTTGCACTATGAAACATTATTACACTCAGCAAAATTTACGATGCACGTATTGAAAATAAATAAATATTAAAATGTTATGACCTTTTAAGATTGACAAATAAACATACAGATCAAAGTTCGATATTCATCAGCTCAATAAAATCGTTTACATAATAACATGCATTTTACAAAAATACTACATTTAATGTAGTTGTAAGTTCATTCAGATTTGATTTTTTTTAAACTGGCAATACTTTGTTATATAAACGTAAACCCATAAAGTTAACACTTCTTTCATACATAGTTGTGTTATGGTAACTTACCTTTAAGTCACTTTTAGTTCTAGTATTATAGTTATGAACATCATAGATTTTAAGAAACAAATTATTTTCATGTATAAATCATAATAATGCAAGAATATATTAATTATTTTATGAATAAAATAATCAACTGTCATTTTGATGTAGCTGAGAAAATTTAGGCTCAAAGTTACACCGAGGCATTTAATTCCAGTTGCGTATATGGCAGTACGTCATAAAAGAACATGTATGATAAGTTTTTGAATAAATGCAGTTATTTTTATTTTCGGCTAACTTGAGGACATAATTGTGCACACAAGCAATCTTAATAAATCGTTTTAATGTGTTAATTTCCGCAGAGCACGTACCTGTCAGCTCTTCCACACATATTCCAATTCGTGAGCAACGTCGTGTGCAGTCTATTGTCACAGTGGCTGAGAACTAAAGGCTACCTCAGCCATCTGACAGCTTACAGGATCTTCAATGGAGTAGGTGAGAATTTGATTTGCTTAATCTGCGGTTCGAAAACAGTCGAGCTGACGACAAATGTGCACAATGCTTTGTAACTTTGGTAAGTATTGTTTTTGCAATTTGTTTAGACTGGTCAGCAAACTACATTAACGGACATAAAAACACTCACTGTCATACAAATAACCACACCCAAACCCAAATAATTATAAAAAAAAAACAACTAAACTTAATTTGGTACACAGTAATATTACTGGTAACGAAGGGATCTAAATTAAGTTAAACCACGAATGACCACGTGTATCCACCACCAAGGGACCCTAACATTGTTACAACGCTAATAATATTAGAGAACATTTACTAAAGTGCAAGTAAAAACAGCACGCGTCGTAATGCATTCGAAACAGATATGAACAAGAGAGATCGAATAGTTAGAACATGGGAGGCAAGGTGAATGTTACATCAAATGTACCCCCACAAGGATCATTGAGACTGATTTATGCAATAACTTTGAAAGTAGCCGGAACATGAGAGAACATATTCTCTTTGGAGAGTAGCTGAGCGATGACCCACCAGGGGGGGCCGATCAAATATATCTTTTTATGAATGCAACGCAAAATTTGCTCCTGCGTTGCGTCAGTTGCGTTGTATTGTAATTAAATACGCACACACAGAAGTATAAGAGATCAAGTAATGGGTACAAATTGGTTGTAAATATGCGCCTATCAAATACTTCGGCACTAGTTTATTTGTTTAGTTCGCGCATGCGAATGGCAGCTAAAAAACGAGGGTGTATTTACAGTTACAACTGTGACTAGAGGTGCACCTGCGCTGCGCTGCGTCGGTGCAAATGACAGGTAGAGATATTGAATCGGGGTTCAGACAACATGCACTTTATCGTCCTACAAGCAAAAACCTTTGAAAAATTTACTGTTAACACATCCCACAGACCGACTACTGTGACTTAGTCTGCTGTTTCGTCGTGATTGGTAGACATGGACAGCTTAAAAATGACGAATTCAAGTTTCGTCTGGGACGAATGACAACTGAACTCGAACAAGAAGTGGACTGAACTGTATACAAACATGGTTTTCGTTGTTGAGAGAGATATTACCAAAACTGGTAACACCGTGGTGTACTATTATTAATTGTAACGTTCCTGTTGTTAGTTCACCAGTTAAACATTACTTAACATTTTATCTTAAAGACTTAAATTGCGTCATTCGCGACACATCTCATAGTATTTTCTCATTATTTATCATACCATCAAGAATTTAAACTATGTTCATAGAGTTTCGAATATCGTTGACTGGTTATACTTTGCAACATCATCAGTAAATTTTCACTATCAAATATATTCGTTTGTAGAACATGTAGCTAAGGGAAGCCGGATCAAGGTTCTTTTTTAATAAATTAGATACGCTTAGGAAATGATCATGTATTTCCTAATCAACGTAGAAAAAAATATTTTGGGTGGGAAAAATTGCCCAAGCAGGTGCAAAGTTTACGGCACATGATACTACTTCTTGAAACAGTGACTGAAAAGTACCTTAAGGGCATAAGCCCTAGTTTCTAGGCTTTAGAGTGAATGATTTTTTAAACCCAGACGAGAGTCGATATCGTAAAATAGCTTTGCAGCTTTGTTGCAAATTGGTTTTACTACGTGAAGTAATTTTGCGAGACAAACTGTATGAAGATTTTAGATAATTTATCAATAAAAAGGAAATTTCGTTAATTGACTGATTATCTACTGTCTTGCTGTCCTCTGTCTCGACAAAATCAGAATACGTAGTTAGAACCAGGTATAACAAAGTTACAAAGCGATTTTACGATATCGACTATCGTTTATGTTTTAATAAAATGATTGTCGTCAAACATGAAGGAACTCGCTATGGAAGTAACAGAGTAGAAGCGTCTTAGGCCGTGTCTCAATTCACCCAAAGAGTGCTCTTTCGTGCTCTCGCTCCCGCAAATACGTCACAACTACGTCAGAGAGAGCACTCTCTGCCTGTCTCAATTGGTTGCCGAGAGTACGAAAGAGCGAGAGCACGAAGTTGTATACTCGCTCTCGCTCTCTCGTGCTCTCTGGCGTACGCCATCTTGATTTCAACTATGGTTTGAGGTTACTGAAGAAACGTGCGACATATATTGCACATATGTTATTATTTATACATATATAATTATTTCCAATGAACAGTTACCTATCGCGAGTAGTTCGGTAAACATTTTCGGCCGTAATATGACTTTATGGAGACAAAATAAAAATTTTTTGGCATCGCCTATTAACAGCTATTCCTGCTTGAAATACAGCGCCGGTATGTTAAAAAATTATTATTTGAAAAGTTCACAAGTCTATTTAATATGTCTATTACTTGTATTAATATAATTTACGCGCTTGTAACCTTTGCATCGTTTGTTTACAAATACGAGAGAGCATCGTCCCAATTGTAGAGAGTGTGAACACCAGAGAGCAAACAAGAGCTCTCTCTTGTTGTGCGAAAGAGCACTCTCTCAACAGAGTACTCTTTGAATTGAGACACGGCCTCAGTCACACCAGTTACGATTAGTCGCTAGCAAGACGTTCTCTGTAAAATCAATATTTTCACGTATATCAGTATCTCCGTAAATAGCTGTTCTGGGAATACGGTATTTCTCCATGAAAGATAAAATGGTATTATCTATAGACTGTACGTTTTACTTGAGTCATTTAATACGTCATTTAAGAGATAAGATATAGTGAATATGGCTAAATGTCTACTTCAAGTACATCCTGGCATATGTAGTTTAATCCTTAGGCTTTCGTGTAATAATATTACACTGTTGCTGATCTAATCTGCTTGCTGTTGGACTACAACAAGCGAGTTATGAACCTGGAAGAGTGCAGGCTGTAAGGCTCACTCTTGATGACTCACCACGTGCAACATCGCCTGTAAGCGCGAGGCACTCAACTGGACTCCTCTTAAGGGTGTTCGAGTGCGATAAAATCATAATTTTATATTTTTATGAAATATTGTTAGTTTTGTAGACGATACTTGTGAGTACATTTTACTCTTACGAAACAATTTTAGCTCTCATAGTTTTCTCACAACGGGTGTCAAAGTCAAAATTTGCTTGTTACACTGCCATGAAAATAGTGAAAACCAACTGACATACTTAAACAAAATAATTCGCTGTGAACTTACATCCTATGAGCTATGCAATAAAACATTAAAAAAAAACCCACAACGTAATATTATGAATTTTAAAAAAATCGCAAAACTGCAGAAAAAAGTAAAAAATTCAGCAATTTTTATTAAATCCAAAAACAGTTCGCTTTATGTTTTAGTACGTAGCCCATAATATGTTGTTCCAGTGTGAATTATTTCACGCCCGTAAGTCAATTGGTTTTCACTATTTGCATGGCAGTAGCCTATAACATGCAAAATTTGACTTTGACGCACCATTATGAGGAAACTACGCCAGCTAAAATTGTTTCGTAATAGTAAACTGCACTCACAAGTATCGTCTACAAAACTAACATTATTTCATAAAAATATAAAATTACAACTTTATCGCACTTCCATAGGGAACAAAATCATAATTTTATATTTGTCTGAAATAGTATTAGTTTTGTAGACATTACCTGGGAGTATATTTTACTCTTACAAAAAAAATTTGCTCAACCAGTTTTACCGCAATGGAATTTCCAAGTCAAAATTTACATGTCTTTACTTCATACATCCCCTCCCCCTTCCCCCGAAAACCAATTGACATAATGAAACGAAATAATTTACAGTGAATCTTCATGTCACGGGCTAGGACTTTATGTATAAAAATCAATTCGAAAAATGTTTTGTTCTTAAAAAAACTGAAATTTGGAATTTATTTTCTGGCTGCTTTAGAAACTTTTTTTTTTCAAATAAAAACTATTTTGTATTAAGTTTTTATAGACTTAAAGCCCTTGTCCATGACACGTAGATTTACTGTAAATTATTTAGTTTCAATACGTTAAGTGATTTTCGGGGAATGTATGAAGTAAATACTTGCAAATTTTGACTTTGAAATTCCATTATGGGAAAACTTGCTGAGCTAAATTTTTTTTGTAATAATAAATTGTAATTCGAAGCAACGTCTACGAAACTAACACTATTTCATACAAACATAAAATTGTGATTTTTCCCCTCTTGAACGCCCTTACTATAAGCTAGTGCTCATGTATTCTCTACCACATGTGTGTGTGTGTGTTTGCAATGCACAAGTGTGATCTTCGTACGACTTGTGCGAGAGTCTAGAAGCACGTTGTTCGTTGCAGCTATGATCGGGCCGGCAGTGATGCTGTGCTGCGTCACCCTGGTGGGGTGCGACGCGGTGGCGATGGTGACGCTCTTCATCATCGCCATGGTGATGAACGGGGCTTTCTTCGGCGGCAGCCTGCTCAACCACATGGACATCTCCGTCAACTTCGCCGGCTCCATCTCTGCCATCATCTCCACTCTTACTGGCCTCGTGCACATTGTGGCACCCACTGTTGCTGGGGCCATCACTAACGAGCAGGTACCTCGACACTCAACACTTTCATCAACAGCATTCAAACCAATAATTATATTATATTTGCTCTGTTCTGTTGTTTGATTTTTGCGTGTTAATAGGGACAAGATTTTGTGGCAAAATATTTCAGCACCATTTGGTTTCTGTGGCATATGTGCACATCTGCAACTCTGCTTCATGGTCAGAGATTGGAAATAATAACTCACACTTGTCTTTGGGTTCTATTGGCATGTCACATCCCTATGGTATCACAATAACCTTACTCTGGTTGGTGCAGTCAAATGAGATACGTGTCTGAACAAAGACACGCTGCCGATAACCTTACAGTAGAGATGTCGATGTGCAAGTAAAGCACTGAAACAAAATGGTGCAAATTCTATCCGCATGAAGCCCTTGGCTCTATGTATTGCGTGCACTCAAAGAGCACAAGGTAGAGGTGCACAGGGGAAAGTAAGGTTGATTGGCCTGGGGACGTACTAACAAACCATTCGAACATTCGACTGGAGTAATTCAGGAAAAGCCTGGAAAAACGAAACCAGACCGGGAATCGAGCCTGGGTCCTCCCCAATGCGAAGCGTATCTTACCACTGACCCAGCTCAATCGACTGTAATGTCAAAATAAGGGTTTCCGAGGCATGCCCCTTAATAGTTGTTTCTCGTATATTTCTTCTGTTTGGTGTGCTAGTTTAAAACTCAGATTATGATTGTAATAGTGTAGAATATTGTTAGGTCCATCCATATTTATTCATCCCTGATCAATTCCGACATAGTAAAGCTATAAACACATCCGTATCTATGACTGAATCGTTGTACGCTACGTTAAAATAATTGCGTAGTAACTGTCTCAATGTTTATATAGGCAACATATTAGACTCGACACAGCCCCTTTAGTTTCTATTTGATACTACTCAGTATACAATATAAATTCCGCCTTCTTTGCTTTGGTATCAATTTTCCTGTAACACTACACTACTCTGTACTCTTAATGAAACATGCTCAACCAAGCTGCAATAACCGGACCGGACCGTACGTCAAGAATGTTACGTAAATTGGTCGTAGTTATACAAAAAGGTACCAACCAACAGTTCACTGGAGAAGTCTACTGAGTGAGTCTGCACTTTGTGTGAGCAGTTTTTTTTCTGAGCGCTTCTTTTCTTCTAATATTGTGATTTAATGCTTGTTCATTTTTATGACATATTTTGGACCTTTTCCTCCTGCTGGGTATAATTATCTCAAAATATATTACTTTGTTCGTTAGTTCCCTTTTACATAACTACATCCAATTAAAACTGCACGAAATCTTCAGGATTCTGGAAGTCAGTACAGAATCTCTATGCATAAAAGAGTTCACCGACTGATTGACAGGCATATTACTGCAGCCCAAACCACCGGATCTAGAAACTTAAAATTTTGTGTGTGTGTGTGTTCTCTTTAGGCTGTAGGCGAGCACTAAGAAGAGGATTTTTCGAATTTCAACCCCTAAGGGCTCGAAACCGACGGCCTATCGCCATGACCTTATTTCAAAGGATGAATCATAAAAATGTATATTAGCCAAATTCAGGAATTTTCGAAATTCAACATTTGAGGGGGTGAAAAGAACTGAAATGTATTTCTGGTTAACTATCGACATCTATCGAACCCTTCGGGACATACAGTTGCTTTTCACTTCAAAATTATGATTATGTATGTACCCAAAAAACTAGTTTTAGGATTTTTCGAAATTCTACTCTCAAGGAGTAAAAAGGGAGGAAATGTGTTTGTTATTTATCGTCTGTACATCTCGAACCCAATGGGCTATGTCGTGATTTTTACTTCAGTTACATGTGTAGGCCTATACAAATGCCTAAGTTAGGACTTCAGGACGTTTCAAAATAATTTAATTAAGGAGTTAAAAAGATGCGAAGTGTGTTTTCTGTTATTCTTCCATATCTATAGAACCAGTCAAAATAGCGGAAGTGCTGTTTGCTTCAAAATTATGTTTATGTAAAGATCCAAAATACTGTTTCAGGATATTTTTCAGATCCGACTCCCAAGAAGTAAAAATAAAAAAAGGGGGGGGATAAAATGTTTTCGATTCGTGATCGATATACTCTATAGTCGTGGCTCTATAGATAGTAAATAAAATAAATGCTACTGAACTCACTGAAGTTGAAAATTTTCAGTATATTAATAACTAGAATGTGTTCCTTTTTGATTAAGTTTAAGAACACAAGTAAAAGTACCAATACGTTACTGGAAGTTACTTTTGCCCAATAGTATAGTTTCTAACACTTCCTTCTCAAGATGGTAGTATTATGCTATGATTTTCAGTTTACAAAGTACCATCAGTGGTTCCTTATTTATTTATTAAATATTTATTATTTTCAGCAAACGATGGAGAGGTGGGGCTTGGTATTCTTCATCGCCTCCATCATATCCGCTGTGCCGTTCGCCTTCTTCATGATTTTCGGATCAGTAGAGGAGCAGCCGTGGAACCGGATACCGGATAAAGACTCCGAAGAGAACGGTCTGGACGAGAGCAAGTCGGAAGTCTTCCAAGTCAAGACGTGATCAGGAGATTTCTTCTGGACAGGCGCGGCCTACCACAAGTTGTCGTCAGTCCAACGCGAAACACCAGAACACTTTACGAACTGAACGTAACGAAAAATCTCTATTACTTAATTTTGATATTTCATACGAATCCGATATTGTAAAGAACCAAAGATTTTTCCTATGTTATCTAAGATATAAATATACATAGAATCATACAATGATGAAATATGTTAGATCAAAATTATTAAGGTGCAGGCAGTATAATTATATCCTGGCGAAAAGTATTAATTAAAAAGTTAATGTACTTAACCTGTATGAATTGTATGAAATGGCATGTTAACGAAAATCACTTAACTGTTCCTACAGTACATACGTTGTAATTCTACTCGTGTTAATTATCCACATTATAATTCTATAGGACCAGAATTGTAAACTGTTATTTGGAGCGTGATTAACGAAGATATGTATGTATATAAAATAAACTCCTTTTGTAACATAAAAAAAATTGGAGTTGTACTTCGGTGCTATGTCTGATATCTGCGTACAGTGGGCGCATTTTTGTAGACAAAATACGTGACTCAAATGGTCGGTTTTACATATTCAATTTCAATAGTACAACTAACACCTAAAATATTTTACGCTTAAATGCAATTTGATATCCTTAAATCACGAGAAAGATACTCGACTGTTTGAAAATATAAATGTTTCGGCGTAAAGCGATCGACCGTAGCTACACTAGAACGTATGTATAAACCTGGCACAATTGTAAGCACGACACATACGGTAGAACGACAACCTGCAATATATGCTCCTTAGAAAGACTGTTTTGTTACTTTACTTTCCCGCTGTTTTATATGGAGCTCTCAGAACCAGCTTAACCGTGTGTAGTTACATTATTAGCCAGGGATATGTAAGGGCGAACATTTGATAGTTACATTAGTTCGCCTACCGACTGCAACTTACGTACGTGACATTCCATGGAAGTTATTGGTTGTCAGTTGTTCATGAGTATAGACAGTATTTGAAAAATGTACCACACTGATGTATTGTAATTTTAAAGATAAAGGTAGCCTATGGTAAACTTATTCACCCCGGTTACATCAATAGTAGCGTTCCTATACATTTTGCGAAATAGTAGAACAGTAAAGTAAACACTGATGTTCACGGTTTTACAGTAACAATGCTAAACTGTTGCTCTATTTTCAAGCTGGAGTGTGGTATGTGTCCCGTGGGTAAAAAACTTCCTATAAATGTGTAGCAAGTTTTTTCTCAACGTGTATGCTGAAGCCAGTAGCCACTATAAGGTCTAGTTGTTGCAACACGGTCGATTAGCACACCTCCAAATTTTTCTTAGCTCCTTAAAACTGTCGCAAACCTTAAAGTTTCTTTTGTTCGATATTTAAATTATAAGTCATCCACGTACATCCTGCCATGAATTTCTGAAGAAATTTCAACTTACGTATGTCCCAAATGGCTAACCACCTATTATAATATGACATTCAAACGTGGAATCCTAAAGCGAATTGGTTTTGTGTGGTTTTGTGTAAGCTACAAATTATTGCAAGCCTTAATCAAAAATCATACTTTAAAAACTTTTGTTATACATGGGGAATAAGATTTACTACAATTATTGTCCTATTTCTAAATTTATTTGAAGTACCACACCCTTCGTAACTATGTTCAAAACTACTGAGACTTCTCTGAAAGAAAGAATAATTTAAGTCAGCAGTGAACTATTTTATTAAATAGTTTGTTTTTAGAATAAATTATTTTTCTAAACAAATTTAATAAGTTCTTGTTAAAGGTGTATGTCAGTGGTTCCGTGGTCAAATATTTGTTTTCCGTCTACTTAGACTGAGCATGATATTCGTGGACCAAAGAATTTATTACTATTTATTTAAAAGAGACAAACTTAAGGATAGGAAAGGATAGGTTCACATAGAATATGCAATGAATGCCCAGTTATTGTGTATTGCATTCATCATATTTCAACTTGGAATGCAACATTTAGGTCTATATTTCGCAAAGTATGTTGAAATATACTTTCTTACCTCGTCAAGCTGCCCTCTGCTTTCACTCCTGTGGTACGTCTGCTCTCTACAGTACCGTCTTGACAGTATTGTAACGTTTTCTGGGTAACCTACATTTAGCCTATGTGTCAGCTTACAGAAACACAATTCTAAAAAGTTACAAGTTATGTGATTTCCAGTCATGTCAACAAAGACTGACTTGGACTGCGATAGCACAATGGAACTCCTTAACTATCTACAGTACGAATGTGGATGGTAGGCACCGGAACTCAGTAAAAAAATCAAGAAATAAACATTTTTTAACAAAAAATAACACCGACTTAAAAAACTTTATCTGAAGAAAAAAATGCATTAGAAAGTAAAAATAATTACGTTATGTTTAGACTACATACAATACAAGGTAGCACAACATGAATAAACAAAGACTTTGCGTTATTCGGGAACCAGACTACCAAACCGATTGCAACAAAGTTTTATATTTGACGAATGAAATTTCGTAAAGTTTCTTAAAATCTTGTCTGGCACCGACTCCAAAAATAACAATAATTGTGCAAAACTGTCCTAATAAATTGATTGCATTCTACGTAGTCTAAAAGTAAAAATTTATGCCGTGCTAATGTATCACCAAAACATTATTGGTTTATTCGGACGAATACTTCTTGAGGTATGACATAATGCCCAAAATATTAAAATGGCTGCTATTTATAAAGTAAGCTTTAGTCATGCTCTAAAGATACCTGTAAATTAAGTTGTGTTTACTATATACTTTCTGCGTATCGAGTTTAAACGAATTACGCTTATGGAATCTACATTTTTAATAAAGGGGAGAGAGAGGTATACACACGGAAATAAGCCTAAAACGATAGCAAATATATATATTTTTTTTAATAAAGTAATTCAAAAACACTTTTTCAGCAATACACTCGTATGTATTTTCAAACTGTTTAAAAGTATCCAATTTAAGTTTATTATATTTTATACTTTCCTAACGTTACATTCCATAGTTCAGGGGCATTACAATAGTCTTCTATACATTGAACCGTTTTTTCATTGGACCATTCGGTTTTATCGCCCAGCATTTGCTGCACCGAACCACACACTGCCGGATCGGGGGCGACAGTGTTCGACAGCAAGATTTTTGTGGCATGCGGCAATATTGTCGGTCCGACAGGTGGTCACATGACGCACTGTGTTGCCTCGGTTGAAATCATATTGGCCTGTGCTTCGCTGCCGCATGCTACATGTTGCCAAAATGTTGCCTCCTGGTACAGCATTCCCAGAAATGTTTAACCCTCTCTTATCCTTTGTATTTTTCCCTTCTCTGAGCAAGGTAGAAATTCGTCGCACACGGCCAGTTGTTACACATGCAGGTTAATAAATGCCATTTTACATTCATGCACCTAACCACTTGAGCTGTTGACGCTGTATATGAGCGAACACGATTTTGGTTTGTGTTTATCACCTCGACGAAAATGCCTCTGTTTTTTTTTTATCATAGAGCAATAAGTCTCTGAATATAGGCATCTTGCTCATTCTTTGTTGCCAGCAACCTGACTCTCTACAGTATTTCTGCTCTGCCATCAACAGGTACCCGGTCAAAACATCTGTATCTGCACCTGCGAAATAATACAACAATTGTATTACAGAAAAATTTTAATCTAATAAATCAAAGGATAAATTATTGCTAGAAGGGTGAGACATAACAATCAAACCAAAAAGTTTACGTAACAATACGCATCACAGTGTTTATATTCTGTGGGCAACAGCGTGGTTATGCAATAGAACAACATTCATATACAAAAACTATACTACTTCAAACAGTAATATTTGTTTATAATTCAACCACAAATGACTGCCACTTGCCATACATTTTTATCAGCAGTATATTTCACATTTAAAATGTATAAGTTGTAAGAGAGGACACTTACTTGCAATCATCTCTTTGAACAGTCGCTAGTACTATATTGTCTTTATAGTTGCTGTATCCTTCTATTCTAAACTCTCGCATTTTTATAACGTTACGCTTATACAACTTTCTTTGTCCTTTCCTTTTCCCGTTTTCATTTAACTCGTCATTTCCACTTTCACACTCCATGGCTAGCAGCTGATCATAAATAGTATTCCAGGTGCGCCAACGTGTGAAATACATTTTTAAAATCGCCTACATAGTGGTGACTAGAACTTTGCTCAGCTAGTGCACCGAGAAACAGTAATTGTCATTGACATCGCATCGTTTCTCCAGCGACTGTGATATTATCCGGTCTCGTGAAAAACACTTGCAGGCATCGCAGATATCTCGTTTAGGTATGGATTTGTCGAGATTTATGTAGATAAACACATCACAGCAAAAACCCATTTTGCGAAAAATTGTGACATGTGTTGTTTCTGAAATTACCGGTTCATATATTTCACATATATGGTAGCTCTGAAAAAAAATTCTTGCGATAAATTCCAAATAATTAATATCCCCAGGATATTTAATTCATATTTACTATGGACAGTAACAAGAATTTTTGCGGAAATAATTTTGTCCCAGTTTGTTTCAGTGCCTTACGCGCGCACCTGCAGCTCTGCTTCGGGGTCAGTGATTGGACGTTTTAACTCTCAGCGTCTAGGGGGTGTTTAATGGTGTCGCTGTAATATTTGCTCTGATTGGTAAAGTTAAAATGAAATACGACTCTACACAAGTAAACACAGCCAATAACCATGAAGTACAGCTGCAGATGTGCACGTATTGCATTGAAGCATAGTGGTGCAAGATTGTTTTCGCGAAAACTTCCGCTCCTTGATATAAACTCACAGTTGATAATTGAAGACCTCGGGAGTAAATAATTATAACTCACATTGTAACACAGCAGATGAAAAAATAATTATATCTGTATATTTAAAATGAATACTTCATTACAAAATGCGTAAATACTTAAACCACACAATAAATGACAAATTTATGTAACGCTTTTGTCCATATTTTACATACTTTATTACACCTAAGCTGAAAACTTCAGGAATGATGGTTATCACTTTTATTCCCGAGGTCTTCAATTATAGAAGATAAAAATAGTACAAAAGTATCCGACAATCTCCGGCACGTTTCCAAAGTCACCCCCGTTTACGGTAATCCGAATATTATTTAAACCTGTAGATATACTGAAAAAATAACAAAAAAAAAAATTCATAAAATCTAGGATGTAAGCATTGCACATAAACCAAAGGATAAGTTTTGAACGAAGTGAAAGAATAATCGCTATGAAGACCATGGTCTTTAGTCGTCGGTGAGGAATAGTGTGGCTGCTCGCCCACGCCACCAAGAGGTGGGCAGAGCTTCGACCGATGGAAGTGTATTCGAGAACTGTTCAGCGTGTAGAGTGAAATCTGCTTACGAATTCAAGGAATGCTACAAGTGTGCACGCCAATTTCATGTACTCCAGTAATCATTAAAGCATTATTCATTTAACTTTATTAATTAATCTCACGGACAAAAATGGATGTTTTAAGGACCATTTTAGGTAAGAAAATCTAGGTGCAGGATCTTCAAAAAAGTATGGCTGGATATAATATATATTTTTTTAATGCTGGGTCATCTGGACTTCAAGACCTATGACACACAAAGAAAGTATACCCAGGCAACCATCTTTTTGTAAACTTCTAATTGTATAAGTGCGGTGGAAATTGCCAGCTACAACTCTGGAAGTCGTTCTTCAATCATTAAGTATAAGCCAAAGACGAGAACAGCAGGATGAAGCCAGGCCGATAAGGAATAATCCACAGCTCGTAGTAGCAAATCAGACACTATAGGTTCGAGTTTTGAGCCTCGTGTATAGCAAATAGCTGGCCACTTGCAGAGTAATTTTCAGCGTTAAAATAATCTCATCACTCTACATGGGGTTTTAAGTCAGCACGTCTTCCTATTCACAAATTATGATTATCCTCTGCACACTGTAAAATGTATTGTTGTGTAAAATTGGCAATAAATTTAAAGGCTCTATTAGTTGTTGCAAAATTTTGTTATCCTTACATAATATGTTTTTAATGAATAAAATTTTTATGTCAGTTTTAAAAAGGAGAAGGTTGTAGTGCATGGTACAGGTAGTATTTCATTGTACTAATTGATTACTGTTGCAGTGGTAGAGATGATTACGGTAATGGTAGTTGGAGTAGTTTTGTGGTAGTGATGGTAAAACGATTTTAGTCCCCAGTGAAATCAGGTGAAGGGACAACACAACATACATTCTCGAGTCTGAATTCAAACCCAGAACCTCTCGCACCGTAAACTGGCGCCTAACTGACAACTCTACGAAGGCCGGTTCTTGTGTTAGTAGTTGGAACAATAATAGCAGTAGCATTATTCGTGATGCGGTAGTTTTATCAGAGTAGTAGTTGTGGTTGGAATAGTGGTGGTGGAGGTACCATTATGATAGAAATTATAGAAATTGTGTTAATTGTAATTACGTAAATTATGGTAATCAGTATATTGGTAGTGATGGTAAAATCGACGTAATTAGTAGACGTGACAGGAATTATAGAAGTGCTTCGTCTGAGACTCAAAGTGGATCATAAATAGGGCCAATTAGTTTTCGCGAAAATATTTTTGCAGCACTTTGTCAGTACCTTACGTGCGCACGTGCATTTCTGCTTTGTGGTCAGTGATTGGATGCTGTAACACCTAGCGTGTGGTGGTTAAACCCACAAACCACAGACGTGATGTGTGGCAGTTATCCGTGTACTGATTGGCGCAGTCAAATTAATAACGACTCTGCACAATAACACTCTGCCAATAGCCATGAAGTTGAGCTGCAGGTGTGCCCGTAAGGTACTGAAACAAAACTTTAATTAATTTAATTATGTAAGCCCTCCATCCCTAACAAACCTGGCTACACCCAGGACAGCAAAGTTGGGACGGATGTTGTTTTAAGATCTTGTGGGTAATATTGTAGTCACTTTTATTTATGACTTTATACCACACACGTTTCGTTCGTGTTTTGGTGGGTGGAGCCATTATGTTCGAGATTAATTTAATATCGAATAAAGGTTTTTAAGTTATTTTTGTCACTTGTTCTGTCGCGTTTTGATGATTTCCTTATCAAAGTGCAGCAGCAGTGTCTTTAACAATATTACAGTCTGTCCCTATAATTCCTCATGTCGGTTCACTTTTTATATAGTCGTCAATGGCTGAAAAGTTTGTTCATTTGAAGGTGCGTAGACGTCTGGATTAAGTGGTTCATATCAAATATTGCATTTGAATGTTCACAATTCCATAACTACCTTTTCAAGGCCAACTACACGATGAAAAGTCGTAAACTAAAGTTGTAAAAAATTTTTTCCATTAATCATAGAAGACGATGAATGTTCCATCCTATACTGGATCAGGATGCAAAATACTGGCCATTTCTTTACATGATTTATAAAATTTATGCAACGGAAATGATTGATATAGCTAAATGCAGAGTTATACAGTTGCAATATCAAGTCATCGCATAAAAATAAGAGTGGTAGCCACAGGTTGCACTTAAAGGTGTTAAGACTATACTTACCACAAGACATTTTCCAGATTTCACTTTTAGTCTTCCTGAAGATGGAGGCAGACGTCAGTTCCCGAAAAGAATGATAAAGTTAGTCTTAGAAAAACTACTGTGTTCTTTTGTGTCGTCATTGCTGTGCATATGTGAGATTATCATTGAGCTATCTCCAGCCTGGTCTTCTTCGCGGTCTGGCTTAATTATGATGTCCTGTATGTTTCCTTTGTTAATCATTTTCGCCGTTTATTCTGAATTTTCACACACACACACAAGTATATGCCGACATAATTGCTTACGAAAGTGTTATTTACTATTATTCTTCATTTAAACATGTGTACAGCCAAACTCGGCTCATTTTTCAGAATTTGTTTGTGTCTCACGCTTGGTTTTCAAGGACGAAAGGATTTTACAATGGCGTGTACCCACCCATAATACTGTATTCATTTCGCTTAACCAACACTTGTAATTGAAATACACCGTATGCCACCAACGCAGCAGCAGTGACCAGCGTCCTGCTTATTCCCGAGTTGGAGAGCTCACGCTCGTGTTCCACCGAGCTGGTCTACAAAACTAGTGTATAAGGGTTGTTATTAACTTTCCCTACTGATTACATAATTGCCTTAAATCCTTGGGCACCGGTCATGTCAGATATTTTCTTCTCTATATGATTTCTCAAGTTGGTTCAACAGCAGTCCTCGTAAAATACAAGCATTATCTTGGTAGAACTCAGGAATTGAATGGAAAACTGTCAAGTACATTCCACTCAAGGGCGGATCTAGAATTTTTGGGAGATGCGTAAATGAGCTGTCACCGTCTAATTGTGCTGGTATGGAACTGTTGTTCCTTCAAAATGTGGGAAAAGATTGCAGTGCTATTTGAGTTCCGTGAAAGAATTGTCAGTATCAAATTGCAAATATCAAAATCACAGGCTCTGTTGCAGTAGTCAGTTTTCAATTTACAGATTTGTTTGTTCTTAGCATATACCCAATAAAAATTGACTTATTGTTTGAGGAGGGACCACACTCGACACAACAAATAAACTTTCTGTAGCTTGTGAATGTAATGTCAAGATTGAAATACATCATTTTTGCCTTCGTACAATATCTCAGATGACTGCAAGCGCGAAACCAGCCTCATATAGATACCCACTACATTTTTGTTGACAGCTCTAATTTAAGATACTTTTTTCTTGGGAAATACTGTCTACTGTTTTACACGGCGTGTTGACGTTCAAATGAGAGTGTTTATGCAGACGTTATCTGAAGCAAAGGAAATTACTGCTGTTATCGTAAAAACAACTGTTGGCCGCTATACAGGACAAATTATTTGGCGTAAATTTACCTTCGAAAGTAGTTCCGAAGAAATGTATTTTAAAACGTCATTTATCAAATCCTTGTACCAAGCAATGTTGTTATTTTTATAACTTGACAGTGCATGTGTTAGGCAGATCACTAAAGACGCCATGCTCACACTTCAAACATTCTCCTGTGTAGCTATGTAGACCTACATATCACAAAACAATTTACATTTCACTTTGACATTTAGCTATACATAAGTATGTACATTTGAAATTTGAAACTACTTAATTATTATACTCGCATGCACATGTTATTAGGGTTGCGTGCCTGCTGTGAAACATATCCGAATGGTATCGGTCAGTAAAACTGAAACATTTGCCGCCATCTTGGACAAATAAATTATAATGGACGTGGTAATAACTTTAACATAAAATAATTCAATGGCGTGTGGTGACTCTGTTACAAGGTAAGCTGTGTTTGTAATCAACTGTACTTGTTTACTTCGTACGATTCAGACTCTCAGACAAGCAGTTGCGTCGTGGACATCTCACCTTGTGTATAAATAGAGCCAGTGATTTTTGGTGAAAAGAATTCTGCAACAATTTGTTTCAATGCCTTATGCGCATGTATGTTTCTCTGCTTCATGGTCAGTGAATGGAAGTTTTTAACTTTCGGCGTCTCGGGGTCCTACTCGCAAACCACGGACTTGTGGTGTCGCGGTAACATTGTTCTGGTTGGTGCAGTGAAATGAGCCACGCCTCTGCCCTATTATATTCTGCCAATAACCACGAACCAGAGTTACAGGTGTGCACGTAAGGCATTGAAACAAGTTGTTGCAGAATTCATTTCACCAAAAATCACTGGCTCTATGTATAAAGATTAGGGACCTGAAAAATTAGCTTTTTCTTTTAGGCACAAGCTAGAATTTCACCAACTGTAAGTTCGTGCCACTTCCACAATTGGTCCTTGACTTATTTGACACCTCATGTAAATCGCTGAGCCAATAATAAAAATTTAACTCAATGCAGGCCCATGTCACTAGCTGCTGTTTGGGTGAGTGCACATATACTATTGGAGTCTAGCCTGCGGATGAGTGAACCCGTGAATATTTCCTGTCTAATAATTAGAGACCAGTGGCGGCTCGTAGGTTGTTGCCAGGTGTCGGAACTGAAAACGCCATAGACCAACGACCATGAATTATTTGCCGGCTACTAGATATGTTGTGACCACTCAGTAGTAAGGGGCACCTGCACATCAGCGTGTCAGTGGCTGTAGAGTCAACCAGCGCACAACCCTGTACAGCTCTTGGCAACTGCAGTCCTACTTGACAACAACCCACGAGCCGCCACTGTTATAGACCGGAAAAATTCGCGGGTTCACTGACCTGTAGGCTAGCCTGCAAGAATATTTGTGAACTGAAGTAGACAGCAGATAATCATTAGCTGCTTGCTGTTAAAATGATATAGGTGTGTATTACTTACTTTTCTATTATTGGGTCAGCGGCCTACATGAGGTGTCAAATATGTCACAGACCAACTGCGGAAGTGACACAAACGTACAGTTGTTGGAATTCTAGCTTGTGCCCAAATGAAAACGCGAATTTTACAGTTCTCTAATAATGGGAGACGCAGCAAACTCCTGAGTGGCCGCATTACGTTGTGTTAGACTCAGATGTACTGCTGTTACTGCTCACTGTTGCATGCACCGAGATTGTACAGTACCGAGCAAACACCAGATTACCTTGTAACTGCTCACCACACACCACTAAAATAATTCCATTACGTTAACTTCAAACTTCCTCAAGTCATGTTCTACATGCATTGATGGCCAAATCTAGAACAGTTTGTGGTGACGAAGAACGTAGGTGCCTATAAATTACGAAGTACTATTCAAACTAGAAGAACATATTCAATAAATGACGAAGTCGTATTTAGACTGAAAGATGTTCTTATTGAAGTCTATGGGTAGAAAGCAGAGTCACGTGAAGAAAATCTTGAGGCAAAGATTGGAACTTGAGTAAAAATCTGATACTATTTCGTTTACATTACACAGTCAGGAAATTGAGTGAATGAGAGATTTTAGTCAGCGCTTAACATCGAAGTCTTTAGAGCTGGTGATGGGTGACATAATATGAGTTTGGAGCGGAATGAATGGGCAGAGGAAACGGGAGATCCCCAAGAAAACCCACCAACCAGCGGCAAGGTCCGACACGATTTCCACATGCCAAATCCGGGCACCTACTCCGCCGAGGAAATTGAGATATCTCAATTGAGGTGTAGTGTTGCAACAATATTCGCGCACCGACTTGCGAATGTAAATAGAATGTATAAAATTGTCCGTTTATAATACACAACACCTACATGACGGCAATTTTATAATTTATATTTTGTTTTACGTATTCACGGGGCCTGTTCTCCAGGTTACAGTCGGCTTACCTCAAAATTTTCCTCAAATGAATCTGCAATAGGCCCTGTACACACATCCACACACCAACACACACACACACACCTATATATATATATATATATATATATATATATATATATATATTTATATATATACACACACACACACACAGGGTCAGTTACATATAGTAGCTGTAGCTGCATTTGTGATTTGAAAGAAAACGATGAGTGCTGTACTGTTGCAACAAGAGGACCTTTTTTGTTAGAGAGGTAACATTAGTCTATAAAACATTTTCAGATGTTCAAAAATCATGACGGTAAGAAAGTTGTATTCAATTAGAGGGTAGTCACCTCTGCTATTTTCATAAGGGTGTAAGGTATCAACCAGTATTTGCTGTTGGTTTGCAGATCCCAATAGCATTAAGCAATGCGGAAAATATTGTATTTTTATGCCAATTAGTTTCCTATATTTTGGGAAAATTCTATTTTAAAATTCGACTTTCAAAAGCCCATTACTTCCTTAATATTGTGTTTAGGTGAAAAAGGAGCAACAAATATTTTCGTCACAGTTTTTCGTGAAGAACATGTATGCGGAGTTTGTCCCTCTATTTAAGAAACGTCATATAACTGTATTTTTTTTTATTTGTCCAATATCTTCCCGGATAGAAAAATCAGCATGATTCATCAAGCTTACCACAAGTCTGCAAGCTTGTCATGTCAAGCTATAAGCTCGAATCAAACTTGAATCAAGCTAACCAGTCTCCACACGACAAGCATGCAGCAAGCTTGCCAGGAAAGTGGGTGCTACAACGCCGGGGCATCATTTAGGGGCCAGAGGAAGCAAATGCCCCTTTCCCCATGGATTTAAAATTTTAAGTGTATAAAATTTATTTTTTGTATTTTGTCATTTAAATAATGCTAACTTAAGCACATAAAACTGAAGTTTTATTATTAAAGTTTCTAATTTATACATGCTTAATTAATAAAAGAGAAGCAACAGGGTCACTGTCACCGAAAAAAAAAATCTTGACCCCCTCGGCCCCCCTAGAAAAACCTGAAATGACGCCCCTGGCTACAAGCTTGCAGCAAGCTTGCCTCGTACAACGTACGAAACAACTTTAAAAAATTGGCTTGTCTCAAGATTGAATCAAACTTATCAGATAGGACTTGTAATGGCAAGCCAAAATCAAGTCAGTTACAGGCTTGACGCAAGCTTACATGCTATCTGGATTTGTACAAAAATGTACACAAAAATATCTGATGGATGTAATAAACTATACAAGTTCAGACGAAATAGGCCCCATACCATTTAAAAAAAGTCAATAGTGATGGGGGACCTGGGAAAGTCGATGAATTGCAGGGTCAGGTTGTTTGCGAACGATTGTGAGTGGTATAGGGTGAATGGGGAGGATGGCAGCCTGAGGAAGGTATAAATGTGTTAGAAAAAGTGCCAGAAAATATTGGAATGATGGTGAATGTGCAGAAAACGTAGATAATGTAGTTTACCAAGAAAATAGAGGTGGTCAGAGAGAACTACAGTTGGGAAGGACAGGTGATTGAAGAGGTGGGTAGGTACAAGTGCAGGGGAAATTATACTGCAGGATGATTTAAAATGTTGGAGAGGGGGCAGGTGAGTGAAGTCGTAAGGAAGGAGAGAGGAGCATTGGGACTGGTGGGACAGGTAATTAAGGGAACAAGTATGGGAGGTGTAGAGTATTGGCTAGACTTAAGATTGTGTTGGCGCCCTGCCGACAGATGACTGTGCCGATTGATTGTGTCTATGGCGGGATCTCGCGGCGCGGACATTGGTGTATAGGACACGGAAGTTGCGGGCGAGGATTGACGATGGATTGTGAATGATCGTTACTGATGATACATTACACTGGCGACGAGGCGGTACGAATTTGACGCGTTTCGGAGAAGTACAGACGGGCGCGCGGGATACAACCAGGCCGCCGCACATAACCTAACATGTCCGGGTTTCATTCGTTCGGAGAGCTCGTCCCTGGGCGGGATACGTGGAAATCTTATTCCGAAAGGTTGCAATATTATTTTGTGGCCAGCAAAGTTACGGACAAGGCCAAACAGAAGGCCATATTTTTCACTGTTTGTGGAGCCGAACTTTACGACTTGGTGGCGACGTTGTTGCTGCCACAATCAACAACGGACGTGGACATATGGGGACATCTTGGCTCGGTTATCAAATCACTTCGAGCCCAAACCAAGTGAAATCGTTGAAACTTTTAAGTTTCATAAACGCGACCAGAACGAAGGTGAAAGTATTGCCGAGTACATGGCCGACCTGCGGCGATTGTCGGCACATTGCAATTTTCAAGATCTCGACCGAATGCTGCGCGACAGGTTAGTTTGTGGCGTACGCGACAAAACACTGCAACATGCATTGCTGGCTAAAGATAAGCTGACGTTCCAAGTCGCCTTGGACATGGCGACAGCAGCAGAAGCAGCTAACAGAAATGTCAATGACCTCCAGGGCAAGGTCAGCGGGGTCTCATTGAACGGGCCGTCCGAAGTAAACCAAGTTCGTGTTACCAAGCATCGACCTCTCCTCAATGCTAAGTCAACTGCAGCAGTCGGGACACAGAAGCAGGAGAAGCAGGCATAGGAGCTACCACCTTGCTGGCGTTGCAGTGGCTCGCACAGCCCAGATAGCTGTCGGCACCGCAACTCAGTGTGCCACTTCTGCTCCAAGGCTTGACACCTCGAGCGGGCGTGCATAACCAAAAAGAAAAGGAACCGGAACCCTACTGTGCAGCAGACATCACATCCAAATAAGAGCAACATAAATTACAACGTAGCCCACCACAACGGTTCATCAGACGAGGAGGGCGGGTTATACAGCCTGTACAACGTACAGACAAAAGTGCCAGCGAATCACCCTCCCCTTAGACTGACAGTACAGCTCGATGGCCGCGAGATGGTCATGGAGGTTGACACGGGGGCTGGGTTTTCGATCATCAGCAACGAGACATTCGAGAAATTCTGGCCAGGGAAACCACCGCTCAAGGAGGCCAAACTTTTACTGCACACTTGGTCGCAGGAGAAGTTACAAGTGCTCGGAGTGTTAGATGTACAGGTACAGACAAACACCGCACAGGCCACCCTGCTCCTTCTGGTGGCAGAGGGTAAGGGACCGAGCTTGCTCGGGCGCAGCTGGTTGGAGCCGTTAGGGATTTCAGTGACCGGAATTTATACTGTTCAACAACCAGAGCTGGTAGCAAAAGTAGTTTCACAGTACTCCAGAGTTTTCACTGGCACAGAGCTAGGCAATTATACGGGTCCACCAGTTCATGTACACATTGATCCAGAGGCTGTGCCAGTCTTCCGTAAGTACCGCACAGTGGCATTCGCACTGCGCGAGAGTGTAGAGAAGGAAATTGACAGGCTCGTCGAGCAAGGGGTCCCCCACTCCCGCTGGGCCTCTCCCATTTGTGTGGTCCGTAAAGCAGACGGGTCAGTGCGCCTCTGCGGGGATTATAAGTGCACAGTGAATAAGGTATGCCAGAAAGAGAGTTATCCCTTGCCCACGACTGACGAGGCTTTCTCTAACATAGCAGGTGGTAAAATATTCACCAAACTTGATTTGGCAGATGCTTATCTGCAGGTTGTGGTAGATGACGAATCTGCTAGCTTACTGACTGTAAATACAAGAAAGCGGTTGTTCAGAGTTCGGCGACTTCCCTTCGGGATCCATTGCGCTACAGCAGTGTTTCAAAGATTGATGGAAACACTATTGGTGGGGATACAGGGCGTTGTCGTGCTACTGGATGACATTCTCATCACGGGGCCGAATGAAGAAATGCACTGGTCACGCGTTCATCAGGTCCTGAGTCGCATCGAGGGAGCCGGTCTGCAACTGAAACAATCCAAATGCGCCTTCGCTGTGCCATCTGTGAAGTTTTTGGGATACTGCGTGGACAACGTGGGGTTGCATCCGACACAGGAGAAACTGGAGGCGATCTCCAGCGCGCCAGTCCCAACGTGCAAGAAGGAACTCCAATCCTTCTTAGGCCTACTTAACTTCTACGAAAGATTCCTACAGGGCAAGGCCAACGTGGCTGAACCGTTGCACAGACTCTTGGACCAAGGCAGACCATGGGAGTGGACGCAGACCCATGACCAAGCATTTTGTTCTGCTAAAGACCTTCTTCAATCGGAAGCTGTGTTGGTGCACTACGACATGACTAAACCAGTGGTGTTGACGTGCGACGCTTCTGAGTACGGCCTGGATGCTGTGCTAGCACACATCGACGAGGACGGGAATGAGAAACCAATTGCCTTCGGGTCGCGTACCTTACACAAGCACGAAAAGAACTATGCGCAGATCGATAAAGAGGCCTTAGCCATCATGTTCGGGGTCACCAAGTTCCGACAGTACTTGATCGCGCGACCATTCACAATCGTAACGGACCACCAGCCTCTGTTGCGATTATTTGACCCAGTCAGGGAGATGCCGGACATCATGTCTCCGAGACTACTGCGGTGGAGTTTGACATTGTCCACATTCAACTACAGGGTAGTGTACAAACCAGGTCCCAGCATAGGACACGCCGATGCATTGAGCCGACTACCGCTTGGCATTTCGGTAAAGGATGTCCCAGCCGTCGGGAATGTGTTGATGATCGACGCTCTTCCAGACCCTCCGATTGAAGCAGCAAGAATCGCAAGGCTGACTGACGCCGACCCGGTGCTGGGGGTCGTGAAAGAGTACACACGAGGGGGTTGGCCGAATCACAGAGGGGTGCCAGATGAACTTCGCCCTTACTGGTTTAGAAGAGAGGCATTGTCACTATATGGAGGATGCATTCTTTGGGGCACCCGTGTGGTCATACCGGCAGCATTGCGGAAAGAATTGATGCAAATGCTGCATGCATCACATGATGGTGTTGTCAGGTCTAAAGCGATCGCCCGCAGCTATATGTGGTGGCCAAAGATGGACGAAGAGATT
>PNEQ01003726.1:0-23731 GCA_003012365.1 Medauroidea extradentata
TTCCTTATTCTAACTGTTTAGCTCTAGGTGCTGATAATGCCCCTGTGATGTGACTGTATGTAAAGAGTCTTTACATAATCTACCTAGACAAAAACTAGTAGCCTACACAATGGTGGGAATATTGCCTACATAATGTACAGGTAAGTTAAGCAGTTTAATTTTCGTGATTGGCTGTAACTATAAAATATATTTTACGTGTTTTGGAGCATTTACATTTTCTGGGATGTGTAAAATGTACTCTAGCTAATGCCCCTAACCCGTAATAATAAACTCAATTTTAATCATAAAATATATTTAAAAAAGAAATATTTATACAGTCTGTATATAATATTATTGATGTAAAAACCACTTAAATAGCACCAATTTGCACCTAGAAATCCCTCTTTGTTAGCCGGTAATAAGTATAACTCCTATAAAAAATCTCAAGATTTTTTAACATTCAGGGTTGGCAGGTATGCATTGACAACTGTGCGAATATGGGTAAGGAAATCAACCCCTAAAATTACATCAGCAATCAAATCAGACATGACCCAAGATCAATATGTCCAATAGAACAAAACAATTTTCATGTGAAGGTCTATTGCACACTCACAGCTCTGTGTGGCCATTGTCCACACATGTTGATAAGATTGCCGAGCGATCGACGCGTGACGACAAATGAGGATGCAAGTTCAATAATTCGGCCAATAACCTTTACGCACAAACGAGTGCGAAGTCCCGGTGTCAACCAAAGCAGCTCGTCTCAATTCATGACAAACCAATGACACGAAACAATCAGACAGCGCGGAAAATAATGTCTCGCGCCCCCCTTTCGTCGCACGATCACGAAAAGCGGCTTTTAGTATCCGGAAAAAAAATCTAAAATGGCCAGCTTTTCCACAATGAAAACAAAGCAACTGCTCCAGAAAGACCCGTGGCTTAGGGCAACACACTGCACAGTGCCCCAACTCGGCGCAATTTCTACACTACACCTGGACCTCAGAGGCCAAAGGGGGCGGCGACCAAGAAAACAGCTCATCGGCTTGCTGATGATTTTGCGAAACACAGAGCGCAGACAACCCAGCCAAAGGCACTGTGTTCATGCCAGTAGCCCGGCACGACCCACTCTGCTGGGTCTGATCCCTATTTACATCACCATGCCTAAACGTGCCAACAGAAGGGGGTACAGTAGATCGATAGAACTCCACCTCAGCATTTAGCTCTCGTTGCAGTTCCAAGGCCAAAGAACGCAAGTCATCGTACGTTGCCGGAGCAGGACGCACGAACCTATGTCTTCGGGCCTTGGGCGAAAGATGTTCAAGTATGGTGTCAACTAGCTTATTTCCAAACGAAACATATTCACTGCTCGCGCATACCCTAAAACATCCTGCACAAAATTCGGCACAGTTTCGTCACATTGTTGAGAACTATCCTCGAAACGTCGCTAATGACCCGCCGAAAATAGAAGAACCCGTATGGGCTAAAGGCATCATACATCCCTTCAACACGCGCAACTTCACCCAACATAACTGCTACATACCTTGACATACGCACCGACAAACAAGTAAGAAACTGGGATGCTGGTACATCAGAAAACAACCCAGCCATCTGATCTAGTGACACCAAAAATGCAACACCCCCTCAGCCTCAATTATACTGAGCACGGGAATGCAGGATAAATGAGAAATAAGCATAGTTTGAGTCGCTGTAACAGGACCCTCAACAGACGGACCGCGCAGGGTGGCATATTCCACCTGACGTAAACGAATCACGTACGACAAAGCAGGAATTATAAGTGCCGTTACATTCTCACTATCATCAAACTCCATACCCGATACTCGCAGATATTCCAATACACAAAACTACTGCTTCCGTTATTGTGAGCCATACTTTCAAAACGTTAACCCCCAAATTACAAACACAAATACCTTCACAATAACTAAAACAAATGGGGTGTAACCAACCAAGCGCATCCACTCGGGATTCAAACCTGAGCAGAGTAACGCAGAATATGTACCATCAAGGTACACGTAACAATGTGTTCGAATGCAGAGTGAAGCAAACTCTAGAAAGTAGTGAATACAAGCGGAAATTCAAGTCACACAGCAGGGTTTTATTACAACCAGGCTATTTGTACATTTGTTTAACAAGTTACAAATACTCCAGGCAAGGTATGCCAGAAGGACCATTAAGTTCATTCGAGAGGCCCAACCTAAAAGGGCAGTCAAAAACCTAAAGCCCATACGGGTTAAATAAGGGAAGCAACCCGTCGGCGCCCAATACATTTACCATACTAATGACAGAGAGAAGACGCAGCTGAAATGACAGAGCTGACGGCCCAAGCACAAACTCCATCGAACCCGAACAAGGAAAACTAACTCGCCAACATTATCACAGAGAAGCAGACGAGGCCCCAACGAGTGCGAACGGGAAAGAAGTGCACAGAAGGGCGACCAGGATCCAACTGAGCTCGAGAGTTAGGTGGCTGGCCTAGGCAACGGTGATGGTGGAAGGGGAAAGGAGGGGAGGGGGCCGAAGAACGCCGAAGTGTTCCGACGCACTGCAAAGCATCCTCACACACTTTCAAACACAGAGTCCCATTCAATATCATGTCAGAACCAGACAACAGGGTTCAAACAGTTCAAAAAAAGGGCCCCAACAAAAATTGAGGACACAGCACCAGTTCAACACTCTTGGCCAGGGTTGCCAACTGCTACATGGCACAAAACCCTGAGACAACACTATTTGTCTCAACACATTGAGCATGTTCTTTTTTAACTAACCAGTTTTCAGATAGGTCCTTGCGCACAGAAATTATCGTACACCTGTTCGTGGTCACTCGCTGCTGTAATATAAACATAGACGAGTTCCCAGGATGCAAACAGTTTCATCAAGACGTATGTTGTGGCAGCTAGAATTACCGTAGCCGGCAAAGTTTATGCCCAATAATGTGTTGACGAAAAGTCTTGGATAACAACCATGACGCAATGTATGTGTCTACAGTAGAGTCCCGATTTAACGAACTTGGGAATAACGAAATCAGCGATTTAACTGAAGGATTTTTAGGAACCTTCAAAAAATAACAAAACAAAAAAAGTATTAAATATAATTAACTAACTGACTTTATAAAATTGAATATTAACTGTTAGTTAAGTCCTTTTAAAATACTAGCACTGACCGCCGTATACACTTATTTTTCCACAGAAAAGCTTAAACCATCCGTCGAGAAACAAAAAAAAATTTGTCTTTCAGTTGTGCAGATTTCTTGAAGCACCGGACTACAGCATCACACACACTTCCAGATTCACTTGATATTGTGTGCTTGGCAATGCCTCGGCAGTTCCTGAAGTAGTGTAGCCAGCCTTCACTACAGTAAAAATGGTCAGTATTCATGCGTATAGCAAACTCTGGAGCTTTTGTTTGCTTTCAACATCAGTCCACTGATTCGCAGGCCTGCTTCACGTTGTTGAGGATACCACTGAAATTAAACTGTCTCCAGCTTCGAGTGGTCTGCACCACACAACGTTTTGTTGCACCAGCAAAATTATCCTTCAGGAAGGCATCCTTTATTTTATCTTTGTTTTTGAGAACGATGAAAAGAGTAGAACTGCTCAGTCAATAGCGTATACCAATTTCTGTTTTTCGCAGATAAATTTTCACATGCCTGAATGATTTCAAACTTTGCTGCAACGTCTATTGCCTTGCTCTTTCCGGTATTATTATGTATTGCCAGCCACTATTGCCTTGCGTTTTCTGGCATTATCAGACTTGCCAACTTTTACTATTGATTTGTAAAATGTACGGAAGTGGTAGGACTTTTACGATTTTACGGTAATTTCTAAAATTCTATGGATTTTTAGATGTTCCGCGATTAGATGAGCATTTTTTAAAGCCAGAAGTAGCGAAAATATGTTTAGCTCTGTTCTACCAACATAAACTGCATTTATAATCAGGTTTCATTCTAATGATGTGTACTAACGGCCGTAAAATAAGTTTTTAGTAGGAATTCAACAGTTGGTCACAATGAGTAAGTCGTACGAGCCAATGAGAAAATTACAGTTGAAAGTCAATCGGTGGAATTCTTCAATAGATAATTTCAAAATGGCGGAGTGCACGTGGGATTTGTTTGGAATTCTCCCGACAGAGTCACTAGATTCTTCACGCTTGGAAGCTTGTGATTTTAACGATGAAACACTATTCTGCAGCTTTTTTAATACGAATCACGCATATGTATACTGTTACTACGTGTCAAAGTCTGAACTTAGAAATGTGTGGCGTGTGTTTGAGAGGATGCTTAACCTATTCATACAAACAATATACAGTAATACGTATTTGGAGTAAAATATGTCTGTAAAGCGTACGTAAAAGATTATAATCACAATTATAACTGTAGAGATGTTTGTCTATCATAGTCTGATATTTTTGTTTATAGTAAGTGCAATACAGTTTTTTATCGGTTCAAATAATTGCATAGGCCTTAAACACAATTATAAGATGCACAAGTTTCAAAGAATGGGAAAAAAATTTAATTACAATATGATTTTGCAAAATGTTTAAATGGATCTGTTTATATGTATACTTACAGTATTTAGAAAGTTTTCAACAACTTCCTGGAACTGTAAACCGGTTAACTTTTATTAAAGTTTGGTTAATGTGTATGAATCTGGTGAAAATGTGAGAGTAATGAACTTTGACACAAAATAGCAGCGTGCAATTTAGGCTAAAATTTAACATCTACAAGGTGTTGGCAAGTCTGTATTACCGGTATTATTGCCAGCCACTTTCGCAAACACTTTTTGCTAACCACGTGTTGCGATAACAACATTACAGCAATGATTGCACACAATACTGTTACTGTAGACCTCCGATTGTACTGAGCAAAAAGAATTACATTTCAAATATGATGCGTTAAGAGTCCACAGTAAACCATTCCTGAAAATACTAGGTAACACAGTTGAGAGTAGTATGAGACTTGAGCTGGATAGAGAACTGAGTGAGTCTAGGGGCGGGATTCATAGTCCCAACTTAAGCAAGAACTTCGTCTAGACTGTCTTGTTTCTTAAGAAAGCGATTTTCCAACTCCAGTTGCATAGTCTGTGTCCAGAGGATAGCTTCATGAAGTCGACGAGCTTGGATATGTGCTACTTCCGACTTGACGAAGTAATTGCTTAAGTGGTCGAAGACACACGAACATACATGACTACATGCGAGTTGGAAATAACTTTAGTGCTTTCTGCTTTGTTTCACTGGCAGTTCCATTACACGTTCATCGCTTTCTATTTTTGATTAATTTTTAAGATTTCTGGGACATGTTCGGGGTATTACAAGCCTCTGGAGATAAAAGTATAGGAAATAAGCAAAGAGTAACCGATTTAAATATATATATTTTTAGTAATGGTTGCAGCATCGAAATGAATATCAGTCATACTGTACATTTTTGCAGTAGTAAATTCTGAAATCATTTTTAGCTTTATGTTTGAAATGGTATAACTATTTTAATATTACAGTAGTTTAGGTTAGTGACATAATGGACTATTATTGTTGAATGCAAAGACGAATATCTTTCTAACCATGTGTTTGATTGCCAGTTTGGTTATCAGTAGAATATTTCAAAGTATTTTACAAATAAACAAATTGGTAGCTTGTTTGTACTGACTAGGAATTTGTGACGTCATATGAGAGTGACTTGAACAAGACGTTGCTTAAGTTACGACTATGAATCCCACTTAATTACATCAACATAAAGTCGCAATATTTTGTGTTGCAATTTGTTTTCATAACTTTACTCAACTTAAGTTGCATCGCCTATTCAAATAGCCACGGAATAACACTCCACAATTGGCAAAAACTACCTATATTTACTTTGTTTGACGTCTTAAGTCGTCTCGCGAGTGAACTTGGCCAAGACAGTCTTGTTTGCAGACTTAAGAAGAACCTCGACGTCTATGCAACACGACCTTCTCAAGCAGGGACTATGCAACAGAAATATCTGCTCTCAAGCCACTAGAAAATAAGATTGTCTTCGTCGAGGCCATGTGCTTAAGAATTGTCTTAAGAAAGGTTTATGACATTGAATAGGCATTTGTGACGTCATACGAAAACGACTTGACCAAGAAGTTGCTTAAGTTACGACTATGAATCCCACCCTAGGATGCGCAAGATCAAGCTGGAGGAGATAGAGTAGCGGTAAGCTGGCTAGTCCATCGTTGCCACATCTTCCGTTCCTGAGACAAAGCATACTGCTGCATGCTGAAAGATTGTTGCCATGGTGTGGTAATCAGTGTAAATATTATAAATGTTTACACATTTATAATCTTTACTGTAAGTTTTTTTTAAAGGCAAACCACTCGTATCTACAAATGTGGGCATAAAAATACCATTTGTAAATACCTAATTTTTTTACTTTAAATCATAAATAGAAACTAATGGTGCATTGCAAATGGTTCATATTTATGTAGGCCTCATTAAGGGCCATATTTGTAATTATGATGTTACACTTTGTCGTAAAAACATTCACTTCTCGACATGCACATTTAAACCCTTTTGGTCGTACTTATACAGTAGAGCCACGACTTAGGGAAGTGCTTCAGGGCTCTAAAAATTTTAACTCTAAATTGATGTTAATTTTTATTCTCGCACCCCGTACCAAGTAAGTGTTTTGTCATAATTTAAGGTACTGTATTTTCTTGTGTATAGTACACACTTTTATTCCAAAACAACAGATAAAAATTCTGGGGTGCGCACCATACGCAGAAAATAGAAAAAAAAAAAGTGGAAGGAAAGAGCATTTAGGGGTGTGATGGGGGGTTTGTGGGAGAAGGTGGAGTTGTGCATACTGGCAGGTGTCAAGAGTGGGAACCAGAGAGTGAGACTGTTCTCACCGTCTGGTTCCATCATTACTCCTCCTTTTCTGTTTTTCTACCCCTTCCACCTCCTTTTCTGCTGTAACTTGCTGTTAAAACATTATTTTTTTTGTGTTTGACATGGCAAGAAAGTTCGTGGCTGGTGGGCAGGAACAATTTGAGAAGTTAATTTTGGCGTTTCATCTCGTTATCGGCTATCTTTCCATGGGGAAAGAAAGAAAGAAAAAGGGTGACACTGTTGTTTTTTTTTTACACCTGAGAGAAGGAAGGCAAGGCTAGGCATGGTGGTGTTCGGAGCTGCACAGCCCTCTGCTTGTAGCCACCCCCAGCTGCATTTCTGAGCCTTGCTTTCTCGTCAGCTCTGACTGGACGGTAAATAAAAAAGGCAAGCTTGCTCTGCTGTCATTACACATTATCTCGTTTGGGAAGTGGAGGGGGTCCTGCTGGTAGCAGCAGATAGGACATAGCACAAAATGAAGGCGGAGGGGATAGTATTGTCCAAGCGTGCACACGTGAGCTGGCTGCAGGCAGGCTGCAAATGACCTTGGCAGGCTATTTATAGATAGCTGTGGAGGTCACACTCTAGCCAGTGTTATTTTTCCTCTTATTTCTTTGTTAGCGAAGTTTCGTTTCCTCCTCCACTCCTGGCTGATCCATCGTTAGCCTCCCTCCCGCTGTTTCAAGGTCTCTTACTTCCATTATTTTTTTACATGCTGGCAAGGCACTTAAATTTTTTCCCTTGAACTTGTTGCAAAAATCATGGTGGACACTATACATGAGAATATACGCAGACCTGCTAACTTCCAAAGATTCCTATCAGTAAGATTTCCTAACTATTTAAAATTTTACGAAAATCAAACTCGGCATTTCAAGTGCTGTGTATGATTAACTGCTATTAAAAAATAATTGTATTAATAATATTGGTCTACAAAGCTATTTACATTAAAACTGAACGCACAAATATTTTAAATATACAGTACTATAAAATTATTGGCCACCATTGCTTACATAATAAAACACACAAAACTAATAGGGGAAGTAAACTACTGAATGTTGTAGTACTTTGTTGTATCAGAATAAAATATAAATACAACTCTAAATATTTATTGAAACATTTACACAAACCTATGTGCTTGGTTAGGTGTTGTAGATTAGTTTTTAATTTTATTTTTCCACACAGAAGGCAATTTTAATATTACCTGGTTGTTGAACAATTACCAGTACCGCAAAGTTCTGCGTTTTCTTAAGATTGTGTGAACACAACACACTGGGTAAACACAGCACTGCACAGCAGTGCCTATGAGGTTATATTTTCACGTCTTAAATTTTATTTATATTCCTACGGTTTGCGAACGTTAAATACGCAACTGTTGATACAGGAAGCACCTGACCTCAAATCTACCGTCAAGATAATTCATTAAAAGTTTGTAAACTGTCTAAAATAATTGTTTACACACCGAATGTCGCTGGGCTACACATACGCGACGAGATAAAACTTTCTTATGATTTAGTTCTCTTCACATTTTCCCGTGCTACGCTTTTTTAATTAGTACGCACAAATAATCAATATGAAAGGCAAATTAGCTTTACAGAATCCAAAAAATTGCGTACCACAACATATGTAATCAGACAAGCAACAACCAACGCCATTTTGAAAACAACAGACTGTCGAAACGACAAGGTTTGACCTGACCGGCTCGACTCTGCACCTCGAGTTATAATCGAGCGACAAATAATATGGTACGATGGCTACAATTATTCCCGAAAGTACGGTATCATCTGCTTACTTTATTATTTAGAACACAACTCAGTATAAAGTACGATACACGTACCATAAATAGGATATTCCAGATACTCAAGGTAGCACTGCGTTGGAAACTGTGCGATTTCACCGGCACACAGAAAATCCATAAAACTATTTGATACGTCCGTAAAACCATAATATCTCTAGATTTCCGTACAAATTACGGACAATCCGTAAAAGTTTGCAGATCTGTATACTGTAATTTTAGACGAGCCTGTTAGCCTACAACTATAACATACTGCAGTTACCATCATTTGATAAGTCACGGTCGTGGAAGAAAGAAATTTAGCAAAGAAACTTCATAAACTCCCAGTGGAATGCACATCAAGAGTGCTCTTGATGTGTTTAGACTGCCCACGTGCTATTGACATGTGATAAATGACTAACACTGCGAAGGCAGTCTTATCTTTCCGTCTCTTTTTCGCTCCTCCAACAAAATGTAGGAAATTCCCATGAAAAATATTTGAAAAAAATTTGCAAAGAATACTTAATTGAAAGTTTGCAGAACCTCTATATAACAAAACTGAAGGGACTGAATTTTCTATACTTTGTTATGGGGATGTATTGTGTATGGAGGTTCTGCAACAATGTTGACATAGCTACATACATTTTATAGCAAATTATGAAATTATTTTTTTGTATTGAATATCATAGAATACAGTACATAAAAACAAATTAAATTGCTGTACCAGAACAGCTACTCACATTATTGAACTAGGGACACTAAAAAAGAATGTTCAGAAATTATTGGCAAATAACATTTTAAATTTTAAATACTCTTAAACTTCGTTGGAATGAAACAAAAAATGTGACTATGTATATGGAATGTAGCCTAAGTGACACATGTATAGTACATGTACATACTTTATTGCTTATTTATTCAGAAGTTTTCTTAAAATAATCATACATTTTTGGTTGTTTAGATGTGTTGCAAAGGTGAGATTGAACAAGGTTTTCAATTTTTTTTAACAGTTTCACTTGTGTTCTCAGAGGTGAATTTTTTTTATAGCACTGTTCACTTCAGAGCGTCCTGGGCAGGGAATAACTTCTTTACTTTCAGCTTCGTCGTCTTCATAATCTGAATTCCGGAGAGCACTGAAATCACTTTTTGAAGTTGATAGTAAAGCTTGGTCAGCTGATGAAATTGTGACAATTGCAATGCCACTATTCACGTAGTCATCAAATGCAATGTTTCTGCAACTCAGGGCAGTTGTAATCTCGGACCATTCCGGCACTTCTGGTGTCAGCACATCACGTTCTTCCTGTGCGTGGCTTGGAGCTGGTTCCACGTATTGCACAAAACACATTTGCTGGCAGCCATTTTATGCAGCAAGTTGCAAGCCAGTTGTTGCCTGTACTATCTCTTCACCTGTGCAATTATACCTTGGTCGAGCGGCTGCAGTCGGCAGGTACAGTTGGGTGGAAAAAATTTTACTGTCATATTCCTGAGACAAGTCATCTGACAACGAACAGTAAAATTTTCCTGTTGAGAACAAACATCCATTCTAGCATCCAAGCTCAACAGCCATTCATGAAAAATGTATGATGTCATCTACGAGATGGCATTGTTCTTGTACTTGCATGGCAGTTTTCTGGTTCTTAAAACAGCGTGGCTTTTGGTACTGCCAATTACTAATGGCTCCAGTTTCTCTGAGCCATCACTATTGTCATAAAACATCACAGTAACTCTGTCATTGCTGTGCTTCCTTCTGTGGCGTGACTGTCCTTTTAAATTGAGGGTTTTTTCAGGTATTATCCTGTAAAATAACTCAGCCTCATCTGCATTGAAGATGTCTTTTAGTGGATAGCCACTACATGGAGCGTCAAGTTTGTACTCTTAATCTTCAATCACTGCCTCATTTACACCAGCATCTTCACCACAAACCTTGACTGATACAAGGTTCCATCTTTTTTTGAATTTAGACAACCACCCACTTAATGCTTGAAAACCATCAATGTTCATTTTCATTGCCATCTCATGAGCCTTTTCTTGAAGGAGAGTACCAGAAAGTGGAATGTTTTTTGCCCTACATTCCATAACCCACTCGAAACGTTTTGAATCCAGGTCGTTGTTCTTGCAATCACATGGCAGTTTCCTTTTGGAAATTCCAATCAAGGACGTGTTATTTTCAATCTTCTCCCTGTTACAACTATTCATGGATAATGTAGACAGTGGCGGATCAAATTTTTTTGCGATGTCAGTTTTCTTTTCTCCTCGATCCACTGCATTAAAAATATCAAACTTCTATGCAATATCAAGTTGGTGCCATTTGTTACGGTTTCCAGCCATTTTGCGGTGCACTAGGAATGTAGCCAGTAAACATTTCTATAGAAACTTATGGCAGTTTCATTAGTTTACATGACAATACGTTTATTCCACGATGTAAAATATTTAAAAACATAACAGTAACACATTTTAATAACCTCAACACGAACATTAACAACACCTGGGAAATTGACAGGATACATTCACATAAATATGACACAAGTTTGCAGAGGGTTACTGCTACGATCAGTAGTTAAGTTTTGTTCCATTTCTCGCATCTACTTCATGATCTGGGTGACTTAAACTGCAAATACAGGCCCCATCTTGATTTTATGAGACATTAGCACAAATTAGGGCAGCACAGCATGCACAAAATGGAAGTTTTCACAACTTGTAGCGACCCTAGTCTCGATAGGATACTTCAATATAATTGATACTTTAGCTAACTCTGGCGTATGTTGATTGAATTCTTAATGTATGTTTCATTTATCTTAGCGTTTTTACATGATTTGTTTACATTCGTAATGGAAGAATGTGTGAAAGTTGTTCGTATTGCAGAGAATTTTTTAGAATCGCTTTGCTATTTTGTATGGTAAAGAGAGGTAAATAATACATTACATTTATAGAATTTTGGTGGGACCAAATACAGTAATTTATTTGTTCTACGGAATGTTTCGTTGTAGCTTGTAGGCTGCCGCACTCGTTCAAGAAACTGGTTACCACTTGCTAAAAATATTTTCTACTAAAGAGTTTTTTTTTTATATTCTCTACAACATGTTATTTATGTTTACGGTAATGAATTAATTTAAAATGCTTACGTAATTAATGAACTTAGTGTTTTTTTTTATAAATATGCTGGTTTTATCATGGGAAGTGACAGTATATAATCATGTGGGACATTGCTGCATTCTATCGGTAATAAAATTAATTTGTTGGCCAAGCTGCATTTTTGCACATTCTACGGTGATGCGAAGCACTATCTGTGTGCAGTAAAACCTCTATTTAACAAAACTGAACGTACCAAAAGACACGTTTGTTATGTGGTTTGTTAATTATAAGTTTAATACAGCTGATTCCTAGTAGACCTAAAATTTCACATGAATGACAAAACTTATTGAGACAACTTCCTCCCTTGACTTCCTCCAGTAAAATTATTTCCTGGAAATTACAGAGGCATCCCAAATGATAAAAAGTACTCGGACATTGTATCCAGCACACAGAGCTGCAAGTTTAGGTGGTCAGGTTTCTAGAATATTAGGGTTAAAACAAATTATTCACAAAATACTGTGAGTGTGTTAATGTTAGAGGCTTTTAAATTTACATAGCCAGCTATTGGATGCTGAAAATTTTCTACTCTCATTCTAAGTGCTTATTGCGTGGTCTTTTCTTCTAAAATAAGTCGCAAGACATTGTTTGATGCCATAACCACTATGAGCCAGTTTTTTTGTCCAGTTTTCATTTTTAGGAATGTTAGTACTGTATGTTTCCTATTTGTGTCAACCAAGGCAGTAAGGTTTTCAATCTGCACACAGTTTGAAATGGTTGTTGATATTGTAGACCTAGATGCCTGGATATTTAAGCAGTTAGCAAATACGTCACGCTTTTTTTTTCACGTTGATCAACAGATTTTAGTATTTCTAGTATTTTTATTATATGCTGCCTTATTATTATTTTTTTTTTAAACTAACCATGTACGTAGATACCAGACTTCTTGAAGAAAGTCTATAATTCATTGCGGAAAATCAAAACAATAAATGATTTGATCCTACATTACAGATGGCATACACTGTTCGGAATGTGCACCTTTGAACACGGAAATATGGGGTTGCCACGCCAAAGATATGGTACAAAATTTTGCAACCACAAGCGCTAAAGTTGTAGCTTTGAGAGTTGGTTGGCCATTTTGTGCAAAGTACTGCATGCATGCGCGCATGTATTGTGTATCATGAATCCATGGAACTAAAGAAGCATTGATTATGTTTATTTTCCCTTCTAGTCAGTCACGTATTTTTTGTTTGACAAATAAAATAATAGTGGCTTGTAGAAAATTGTTACTTGTGCAATTTTTGATACCGGCCTTTTTTTGCAAAGGGAATTTTACCATTCCGAACTAATTCAACTTCAATATTTGGAGGTTAAAAATGCATTGTTGTTATGTGGAGGTTTGGCGGGACCAAAGCTTTAGTTCATTGTACTCTGTTTTTCACTAAACAGAATATAGCTTAATGGAGGTTTTATTGCTAAGTTTCCATGCTGTCCACTGCAGCACTGTACAGATTGGATACCTAGATGCTTGCTGCCAGTGTAAGGATCTAGGTGTACACTAGTTACACAACACCGTACTGCTTGCTCAGCAGGTACGCTCAGCTCAGTCAGTTCCGCTGCCAAAGTTTCCAATGAATTTTAACAATTTCTTTTTCTCTGATTGTTTAGAACTATTTACATAGATATGTGTATATTGCGGCCATTGAAAGTATTTTTAATATACCTTATTTACTCGAATAATGTCTGCATCATTATTTTGGAAAGCTTAAAGGAGTATTTTAAAAAACCCAAATAATCACCGCACCCCATCTTTTTCAACATGGGACCCAATACAGTAAATCTGTGTTGAGACGTTTTCCAAAGGACGAGCTTTTGTGGTAGCTTTAGGCAAGAAAACTTTGTACTCACAATGGTAAAAATGAGGAATCTAAATAAAAATTTAGTGCCCGACATTCCCCAAACTTCCGTCAATCAGAAGCGTGATGCGCCAGTTTGCGCACCTGGATCCCCTTTTTTTTGTGACTGCAAGACGTGGCGGCTAAACAGAGCATCTAGGTACTAGTCTTCATGGGGTGCGTGCCTGGATCCTCCAGAGTGCCTACATGACCTATCTCCAGACACTGAGTTACGCTCGCTGGTTCATGATGCGCTGTTGGTAACATAGTGGTATCTGTAGAGGTGTGATGTTTTAAGCGTGAATCAGATTTTTATAAACTACTTACCCTGGAAATAATATGTACTGCACCATAAAATGTAAATGTCTTAATGCGGGATCATTTTAAACAATTTTTCCCTTAGTTAGACACATGAATGTATTAACAAAATTTCTAGTCTTGCTTTTTCTGTATTTACTGTGCACCTCAGAAATATTTTTCTTTATTTTTGGAGAAATGGTCACACAATGGACTATGGAAAAAAAGTGTACATATAAGTTATATTTTTCACCACATGTTGGCCGCACCCCATTTTTTAGGCCAACATTTTGATCAAAAATATATGGCGACTATGTGAGTAAATACTGTACTCACATTGTAATTTATGTTCTATTTTTCATAGTTACTTAGTTCTGTCATAAGTTTTTGGTTATTTTTTAAAGGTTCTTAAAAATTTCTTTATTACGCTGTATTTGTTATCCTGAGTTTGATATGGGGTCTCTACTGTACATCTTGGCACAAAAGACCATTAAATAGTCTGATATTCTACCAAACATTAGTTTATTTAGACTACAATTGCTCTCTCACATCTGCTCTGCCTACTGCTAGCCTCTTGTTTACATTCTGATGACTCAGATGTAGCCATGTTGTGACGTATAGTTTTCGCTGGCATTTTAATTGTACAATTTTTCAACAATCGCAGTTTCCTCAAATCATATCTAAATTTAAACATTTTAATTTTCACTGGCTATTTATTTCATGCATTGCATACTTGTTTTCAGTAAAATGTGTGAGAATGTCCTGTTATATTAAGAGACAATTAACTAAATGAGAATAAAGTTTATTTTGAAAATTTGTATTCTGATAATTCTAGAATAAATTTTTTTTTATATTGCTGCAGACAGACATTATATAGCTTAGAAGAATAATTATAACTACTGCCTCTTGGACTTTTTTTCCAGTTTATCATTATGCAGCAAGTGTGTGTAATATTCAGAGTAATTGGAGCATACTTTTTTTCATTAGAACTAAGGTTAAGGTGTTGGTTTAAGTATTTTGATGACTTCATTGAGTACATAGTACTTAATCAGTTCCCAGTAGAAATTGATTAAATTGAATTAAGTTTAATTTAATTGTGCATTTTTTTTTGCTGAATTTGCAAGCATTCTTTCTGATTGTTTATGAATATAAGGCATTTAGGTAGGTAATAAATATTTAAGTTACTGTGGTTAAATGAAAGCCTGTTCTACAGGAAAATGTGAAGGAGACGGGTGATAGCTTGGTGGATGAAGCAGTTCTCGAAGGCCACCTTGGCATTGCCAAGGAGCTGCTGGCATTCATGACGTCTGAAAAGAAGTATGACTTAGGTTCCAACGAGAGGAAGGGTGTCAACCTCGTTAGGGTGAGTTGCATCTTAATTTGTATTTCCTGATATGTCATTTTAGGTAACTGTGAATTTAAATTGGAACTGAAAGTATGAATGATCAAATGTTACTTCAGTTCTAGCAGAAATAAAGAATACGTAAATTAAATTGTGAGGGGACTAACTCTCTGATACAAGAAATACATTTAATTTAAATTTTTTACTGTACCAGCATGTACAGTAGCAGTAATGGAATTTGTTGTCTGTGTAGGCAGTTTTCACACCCAGTTTTATAATAGGACCTGTCATATTAACTGTCCGAGGTTCAGTACTGGGTTCTGTAACTAACCAATGGGTCATTCTATGTTCGTTCACCCAATTAATTAAGAAAATGTCACACATTGACACTGATTTCTGTGAGATTTAGTATTTGTATAGCATTCTAGTAGAGCCCTGCAACTACTTTGGATACTACATCGTGATATCTTTGTCAATCCGTGTCAAGTTAATACAATTTTAATGCAGTAAAACCTCCTTATAATGACTCCTTTTGGTTTACGGAAATAGGGTAATTATAGTTTGTTATAGGAAAAAAAGGGGGGGGGGGGGTTGTTAATAAGAATTTGAGGCTAATTTTGACACATACCCAACCCCTACATGTGAAAGTATGCCATCTTTTGCACCAAGTCCGTGTTCAGTGGTTTTTGATTTAAAAAAGAAGTAATGTACTTACAATTAAATATAAACTAATAATGTTGGGCATTTTCCATGAATAAATTTTTTATACCAGTATAAGATGACCGGCCCTACAATTAGGATAAAATTTTAATTTTGCCACAAATACTTAGTAACAGGTCTGGAGAATAAGCTCTAAAACTAAGTATGAAATTTATTTTAATACACGTATGTTTAAGTAAAATAAGAAAAAAGGTTATCCTGTTATAAGAACAGTTCGTTTTCACAAAGTCTACCTGTGTATAGTTTTTGTTGCACCACAATTGTCATTAATTTTTGCATGCCTAACCACCATTAGTTTAAATTTCACACTGTAACTAAAAATGTTTAAAATTTCTTCGCTGTGATGTCTAAATACCTATTTTCCATAACATGGCCACTCATTTGACACATGTTCTCTTTTTTTTTCTGCAGGCCTAACCTTAAATCACAAATCGAAGAAATTCTGTAATGAGAAAAAGAATCACAGACATGTTTCCGAATATGACGCGCGGTACCATCAAACATATTTTAGAGCGTCGCAAATGTGACGTGCAGTAATAAATGTGTTAAATGCTCTTGGACGAAGACTTACCATTGATTAATAACTTCACTTTGTGTGTTCTAGCCGCGTTGTAACACCCTAGCGTAGCAAGACAATCTTCATTACTTGTCAGTCCACTGTGTGGTTCATCGCCTGTACACAGATAAAAAAAAACATTAATGGCATGCAGATGTGTGCCAACTGAAGTACCGAATAACTGATGCTGGATAAGTGGTGTAGGATTGTATTGAAATTTTTTGTGTTTCATATTTAATTTGCTTCACATGTTACGTATTGCCCATACTAAAGGAATGAAAACATGCCTACGTCTGGTTTGATAATGTTTTTGGAAATCTGTAAATCTACTAATGATACTCGAATTTTGTGCCCTCAGTATGTATCAGTTTAGAACAAAGAGAAAATCCTCTTGCAGAATATGCGTGATGAGAGGGTTTATCTCATGTTTAACAGAAACCCATTTTATACAGTGTGGATTAGTAAAAAGATGTTACATAAGAGAGACTGGTAAAATGTGATGGTTTTCAGTTTGAATCTGCATATATACCTGTTAAAGGTATTTAATGATGCTGATATATCTATTGGTGTACAGACGACACCACTGCTTATTTTGTGCAACACGTCTTGTTTGGGAATAGGAACTGGTGGACGACTTCATCTTTCCCGCATCCCGTTTGATGCTGCACTTACAGAGGACAGGGGAGCTGTGTGCAGACCAAGCTATCCCAGTGTGTGTCACACCCAACACCATTAATGCTGCCTTCGACTTGCTGGTTGCCCTCTGTCTAGGTTGTGTGCCCAACATGAAACTGCTTGTACATCGCCTTACTGACATGTTCTACTCTGGTAAGCACCCACTTCCTTATTCTTCCGTTTCTAAGTCTGAGTACATTTTAATATTTATTATGGATTTATTTTTACCTGTGATTTCGCATAATTGATACAGTACAGTACACAGGCGTACCCTCTGGGTCAGGTTAACAGTTCTGTTACTACTCGTACAAGGTAGTGTTGTGACATGCACTGGCACGTAGCACTTACTTGGCCTCTTATCATACAGTAATTTCAATTTTTTTGTCTTAATAAATGTTTTTTTTCTTTCTTGTTGTTAATAACAAATTAAGTAGGCCAACTTAACCAGGTATAAGGATGTATACGGCGGGATCCAACCTATTAATTGGGGATGCTAATAGAGAAATTATCATTAAAAGTCTATTTAAAATTTAACTTTAAAGCAAGAGAAAAGTATTTAATTTTACATGTCAATTTTATCAGATTCATATCGTGTTTGGACTCATTTTAAAGCTAATTGAATTTCAAGCAACTTTTCTAAGTAAACTTTTCTTATATTTTGCCTTGTTTGGATTTTTTTTTTAATTTCAAGTAGCCTCTTAGCTTGCTTCTCCTGGAATGGGATTTATGTGGCAGGCTAGTCGTAGTTCTCTTGCTTGGAAGCACGTACAGAGAAGTGCTGGCTTTTAAAATTTCAAATAAGCTCTGAGCTAGCCTTTGCTTTGGACGGATTTATCTGGCAGGCAGGTCAGAGTTCACTCGTTTGGAGGCACGTACATGGACGTGCTGGAATGCGGGGGCTCTGCAGGGCGTTTCTCGATCAACGTGGGTGGTAGTGTCGGGCGCAAAACTCCGTGAAGGTGGTGATCCGCGACAGATTGATGACGATGCACATCCCCATTTAATAAACTTAAGGAATATTTAGCTGGTATTACGAAATAAAATGCTTTGTAAATTTATCAGTATCTATGTTACGTACAATTTTTAGGTTATAAACGTCAATTAACCAGCTTTTTAGGCGAGTTGGATCGTGATGTATCCCTCCGCCGCTTGGCCGAGTAAGTCTGAGTGTCCGCCCAGGAAGATATTAGTTGGGGCGTCATGGCGGCAGGAAGAGGACATGTAAAACGGGGTAGAGGGGCTGTGAAGCCTAGAGGACGGATTCGTTAGGAGAAATCAGTCTTTATTTGTTTCTCTTTTTGGCATACTGCCTTTTTATTTCTAGTAATGTAACCAGAAGTAGGTATTGATAACCGCGTAGTCGGATTAGGGTAGATAAATTGCCGGACCAAGTACTACTACGGAGGGAAACGGCAAGTCGTAATCCGTAGATAGAAAAGTCACCTCAACTATTTCTGGACGAGCACTCGCAATGTTAATTGCCTGTGTCTGTTAAACTGCGTCAAAAGAAAGGTTAAATAAAAGAAAGAAAATGCTGATATTATGATTTTTATTTATTTATTCATCTGTAGCTGAGTAACCTCACTGCTATCCGGGCATCAATATAATAGGCACCGCCTCTACATCAGCCCGCTGTGTTTTTGCCATTTCTTTTTTTTTTGCCGGCTAATTACTTGCAATAATAGCAACGGAGGAGAGTTACATCCCAGAATCAAAAACAAACACTACATCAACGAAGACGACGTGAAGCAGACCCATTACACTCTGGCGTCCCCGAACAGGGACATAACCTCTAACAACTATATAAACACCACAACGTAGAGTAGAAGGAGATCCGTCACATTCTGGCGTCCCCGAACAGGGACATCATAACCTCCAACATCTAGATAACAACGTGACAAAGGGGGAGACCTACTACAGTGTCCTTTTTTTTTTTATATATATATATATATATAGGCAAATTTGAATGAAATTTTTACTTTACAAATTATTATATTCAATGCATATGAAATTTGTTGATAGGAATTTCCCATCAAATATTTTATTTTCTTATTTGTGCACAAAACTTGAATCGAGAATCTATTAGTGGTAAGTTAATTTGTTGCATGAACCACTGCTGGATTCCATTTTTACAATTCCTCGCTGTTCCTGCAAGGAGCCTCATAAAGTAAACGCCTTTGTTAAATTGAAGATGCAATTCCACTGAAAACTCTTTATACAGTGTTAAAATTACGCATTATTTGAGTAAAATCAGTTCTTAACTGTTATGATGCAAAAACATTTAAGTTCTTTTAAGGAAATGTGTAATGTTTAAAGACTTTTCCTGAATTAACACACAAATAAATGTAGATATGACCTGCTGCTATCCCAAAAAGCGAAAACGATAAGCTAGAGTGACTTCCTGCAGGAACGATGTCGACATTAAATATATCGTCAGTTTATCTCCAAAAGCGCCAATATAAAATTTAAAACCTGTGATATTGGCCCTTTTGGCAATACACAGACAATATCGTACATACATCCCCCCCCCCCCCCAAAAAAAAATCTAGGCAGTTACTAAATTAGATACTGATTTAATTACCGTATTTACGCGAATATAACACCAGCTTGTGGATAACACCCTCCCCAATTTTGACTTTCATAAATATAAAATAAAAAATATTCGTGTATAACAGCCCCAGCAAAAAAGAACTCTGTTCTAGCCATTAACGTGGACCATTGAACATCGAAGAAAATAATAAAGTCATCCAAGTTAATATTTTAAAGTAATATTTTTCCAAAAACATTTTCAGAAAGAAAGACATCTCTTAGGGTACAAGTGGCGTGTCTTCGCTAAATACTCTTCAGCAGTTGTGGTCATTGCATACGAGCATATTGCAGAGTGGAATATCTGCTGCGAAGATATTCTTTGGTCGGAACTCTGATGATGTCGACGTGTTGTTTGTTTGGCAGAAAGCTATGAAACATGTGGCTGTAATAAAAAAGCGATGAAAGTACAGAATAGTTACACCGCAGCATTTAAATTACAAGATGTGTGATATGCATAAGAATACTATAAATGAACTGTTTCAAGAAACAGAAAGTTTACCGTCAGTACACACGCAAATGCGCGGCGAGAGGGAGTTGTGATTTTATCAACACAAATGTAATTATGTAGGCAGTATATCTCATTGTTTTCCAATTATTCTTTTCACTTCGGTTCTGTGAGTGCTCACTATCCAATTCCAATGGAGGATCTGAATAAATAAATACAGTAGTCTGTTGTCACCAGAAATAAATTTAACCACAGTGTTGCAAATTCACAATGAATACATTTGTAGCCAGCATAACATCCACGTGCTAATTTTTTTTATAGTGTGAAAAACTGTTATTTTTCTCTCTTTTAAATTACTTCAGTTTCAACAAAAGTAAAATTGAAATGCATAATCTCTCAAAGTCTCGACATATCAGATGTATATGTTGTATGGAGTAGTACCGTATTTACTCGCATAATGGCCGCCATCGCATAATGGCCGCACTATTATTTTGAAAGGCCTAGAGCAGTATTTTAAAAACTCCGAATAATGGCCGCACCCCATATTTTTCAACATGGGATACAATACAGTAAAACTCTGTTAAGACGTTTACCAAGGGATCAGGATTTGCTATGGACTTCGGCGAGAAAACATCTTAGCCAGAATGGCAAAAATATGATCTCCAAAACGCGACCGTTGCAAACGTTCGTCGATCAGAAGCGCGGCCCGCCGGCATGCACGACTAGATCCTTCGTTTTTCGTGCCTATAAGACGTGGCGGCAGAACCGAGCATCTAGGTACCAGACACGATGAGTCACGCTCGCTTTTTATGCGCTGTTGCCACGATGAGTCACGCTCGCTTTTTATGCGCTGTTGCCACGATGAGTCACACTCGCTTGTTGATGCGCTGTTGCCACGAGTCACGCTCGCTGGTTTACCCGCTGTTGCCACGATGAGTCACGCTCGCTGGTTGATGATGCTCTGTTGATAAATGTAACGGCATCTGGAGAGTTGTGACGTTTTAAGCGTGAATCGGATTTGTTTATAACCTACTTCATGGGAAATAATAGCGTACATGTAATGGACCGTAAAATGTAAACGTCTTATGCGGGATAATTTTGAACGACTTTGAGTGACGCACATGAATGGATTAACAAGATTTTATAGTCTCATAATTTTTCCATGTTTACTGTACTATACACCGACAAAATCTTTTTCTTTATTTTTGGAGAAATGGTCATGCTATGGACGAGTAAATATAGAAAAAAAATGTACATTTGTTATATTCTACACCATACAAAATTTAGAAGGTAATTTTTTTGAAAACCCCTCATAATGGTTGCACCTTTTTTTTTGGCCTAAAATTTGGTAAAAAATATGCGGCGATTACGCGAGTAAATACAGTTCCCTGATTTGATGACTACTGGATTTTATGAGGCAGCCATTTTACATCATTCTCTGGCACCATGAGGCTTAACCCCAAATTTTACGAATACTCTATTTTAAGGGGCAGCTATTTTAAGAGGTCATTCTAGAGCACCATGATGCTTCATAAAACCAAGAATTTTTCAGTATGTTGACGAAATGGTGGATAGATAGCACCACTGTAATTTGCCTCATTGTTTGACTAGAGAGAACACCATCTTCTATGACATATTTAGGGGCAGTTACTGTCCAAACAATATGTTTTTAAGTTGTTACACTCACATTGGAGCATCCTGTATCCATAATTCTGTTGCCCAAAATCTCTTATCTCTAAATAATCTGAGCGCCGGAAAAATATGTGGAGCCCAGTGAAAGATGAAATTCCAATTACCGCCCCTGGTTCTATTCCTGTTCATTCTATGTGATGCGGGCAGTGATAACAATTGACACTAATAGTTGACAAGGGTTGTGGAGTAGCAGAGTGATAGTCTCATATAAAATGTGCTGGTGCTGCAGTGTGCGACTATCTACTGAGAACATTTACTACACGTTAACTTTCAGTTGTTGGTGACGAGTCAAGCGGCAACAAACAAAGGAAAAAAGTTTTATCCATAAGAGATGGTCAGATACTAAAAAACTAGATGATGGCACGTCTGTTAAACGTTTCAGTTTATCTTATGATGTTGGCATATACTATGACATACAGTAAAAAGGAAAATCAGCAGTGTAAATTTTGTTCCGAGTGAGATGCAAAGAAAGCAATGGGTCACAGAAAAAAAAATGCATGAGAGTGCAGTTTACCTGCGTGCTTGAGGCTGAGAAGCGGCGGAGTTATTAGGGTGAGATTGAAACGTACGTCAAATGTCTAATTGCCACGAGTCGAGCACTGAACTAGTGTATACGATTCTCACCAATACAGTTTTACTATTGGACGCTTTAAGTGATGACCGTAAAGTTTTATTGGTGTTAAGTCTAGCAAAATTAAGTGTATATTTCCGAGTTTCGCATACATCTGGTTATTACGACAGGACAGCCAACAGACGCTGATTTTAGCAATGTTTGAAGGTTTCAAAACTGTGTTATTAATTTAGCATGTTGGCCAAACAATGTTTTGCCAATGCCCGAAGTAATAACATTTTGCCAATGCCCAAAGTGTTTTTTCTTTTCATACGCTGGCACAATGGGCACATGCAGTGTAGTTTTGTCAAAAACGTATTTAAGAACACTTATTTGAAGAGCATGGTACTTGGCAGCCATAAAGAAAAATGGTGATCTTGATGTGATTCTCATTAAATGGTTTTGTTTGGTGGGAAGTGAAGGTGTAGGTATATCTGGATCAATTTTGATGAAACAGATAAAGACATAGTGTTCATATTGTTTTATTTCCTTAATATGTTAAGTTATTCATTGTGCTCCATATGTGTATGCGTAATTGTAACATGTGTCAGTAATAAAGCTGCATCTGTACGTGTAATTCAAATGCTACCGGAAACAGGGATGATCATTTGCCCCTTTATCATAAACACTGTAAGGATGTGCGTACAATTTCATGCAACAACTTTAAAAGCAATGTTAATTTGTGGTACTAATGCTGTGATGGGTCTTGCTCTTACGCTACTAGTAAGTCTGGTACGTCTACGTCGCCGTGTTGTTAGTGTCTAAATGTCCCTGTTCGGGGACGCCAGAATGTAATGGGTCCTGCTCTTACGTCTCTGGTCGCACGTCGTGGCTATCTAGAAGCTTATTTTGGAGGTTATGATGTCCCTGTTCGGGGCGGCAGAATGTAATGGAGCTGCTACTTCTCGCAGTCACGTGCTGTTGTTTATATATGTTTTGGAGGTTAAGTATTTCAAACGGTGTCCGCTCAGAGAGAAAACATTTAAGTGGGCATATATAAAAAAAAGAAGAAAAAAAAAGTTTCCGTTTGGTTATTTTTTTTCTATTTAATGGTTCACTTGTACATTGAACACTCACTGCTTAACCACTTAAACTCATTTCAGTAACCTTTTCAACTTCGAAACGTAAACATAAAAGGGTGATGCAAGTGCTCAACTTGACGTAGTCTAGAGTGTTCGCCCAGGCAAATACTACTTAGATAACCTAACTAGCTAACGAAAAATGATGAACAAC
>PNEQ01003726.1:24731-41243 GCA_003012365.1 Medauroidea extradentata
TACAAAGCATTTTACTCCATACTACCAGCTAAATATTCATTAGTTTATTAATTGGGGATGTGCAGCGTTCTCAATCTGTCGCGGATCACCACCTTTTTAGTGTTGTTACACACGACACTACCACCCACGTTGGTCGAGAAACGCCCTGCAGAGTCCCCGCATTCCAGCACGTCCCTGTTCGTGCCTCCAAGCGAGTGAATTCTGACCTGCCTGCCAGATAAATCTATCTAAGCACTGGCTAGCTCCGAGCTTATTTGAAATTGTAAAAGCCAGCACTTCTCTGTACGTGCTTCCAAGCAAGAGAACTACTACTGGCCTGCCACATAAATCCTATTCCAGGAGAAGCAAGCTAATAAGCTACTTGAAATTTAAAAAAATCTAAACAAGGAAAAAAATCAGAAAAGTTTACTTAGAAAAGTTGCTTGAAATTAAATTAGCTTTCAAATGAGTCCAAACACGATATAAAACCAATAAAATTGACATGTAAAATTCTATGCTTTTCTCTTGCTTTAAAGTTAAATTTAAACTTAAAAAAGGAAAATTTTAATGCACATTTCTCTACTCGCATCCCCAATTAATATGTTGGATCCCGCCGTATACATCCTTATACCTGGTTAATTTGGCCTACTTAATTTGTTATTAACAACAAAGAAAAGAAAACATCAATTAAGACAAAAAAAATTGAAAATACTGTATGATAAGAGGCCAAGTAAGTGCTACGTGCCAGTGCACGTCACAATGCCAAATGTTCTGCCAATTCTTTTAAGTTTGTATGTCTTGAGAAATATTTTTCCAATGATGTTTTGACGATAACGCTTATTGTCGGACTCATATTATCTTGAACAAGTAGCTGACTACCATCTTTATTTACACTAGTCTTCTGTCACATCTTTCAGTGATGGCTTGGTGCCAAATTCAAAAAAATCATGTATGATCAAACATAATACCGACTATGTACACAATCATACGAAAGTATGTTGCCAATTACGCTATGTGCAGCCTGAACATTGCCTCCCACCTAAAATGCATATTTTAACTGTCTGTTGGTATTGGCAGGGGGCAGAGTTTCACCACCGGACGCAGGAAGATACCTGACTGCATTTTCACTAAAGCCACTCTAACCACCTTGTCCGACCCAGGAATTATCTTCACCTAACGACCTAATTTCCAACTTATCGGAGGTATGTTAGAGTTTTTCACTGTGAGTGAACCAACCTTGAGGTTGAACTGCGAAGTCACATATCTAGTGCATTGCTGTAGTTGATGGAGATAATCGTGGTACCATAGTTTCCAAAAGGCTTGATGAGCACGTTGAATGAGTTGCCATCGCCAGAGTCTGTTGATGGGTAGTGATGTGACGTCAGGCTCAGAAAGCATACCTAGAGGGCCTAACACCAGAAAGTGACTTGGTGTTACACCAGACAAATCGTTGAGATAATTACTCACTGCGCAGAGAGGTCAAGAGTTGAGATTTGCCTCCACCTGGGTCAGGAGAGTATAATCCTCATAGGTTAGTACTTGAGAAAAAACACATTTTGCAAGAAGCGATTTGACTTCCTTAACACCTGCCTCCCATACTTCCCCGAAATGTGGAACTGCAGGGGGATTGAAGTGCAGTGTCACTTTGTGTTCTACCAGGGCATTAGCAAAACAATCATGCCAGTATGAGACAAGAAGGCTTGCAGTTCTGTCAAACGACTATTGGCACCAATAAAGTTAGTCCCACAGTAATTGAAAATGTCAGCACAGTGACTGCAGCGAGCTGGAAATTGATGGAAGGCAGCCAAAAATGCTTCCGTCATGGGATCAGAAGCTAGCTCTAATTGAGTCGCTGTGGCGGGGAAGCACACATATGTAAGCACTCTGGGTGTGAGCCTTCTTCAGATGGTTCAGTGTAATGCTGAATGGGTCTCCGTAGTCCACCCTGGACTTCAGGAATGGTTTAGCTTGCCGGACACGGTCGGAAGGCAAGCTACTTTTGGACGGGGGTGGGGACTAATGCAGTGGGACAAGTATGGAAACATATGACACATTGTCACAGTCTTTGCTGAATGACACCTTTGCACACGAGATTCCCCAAAATGTCGAAGTGGTTCTTTCAAGGGCCGTGTAATGCTGTACCTAACCTGTGCTATGTCTGTTATAAATGCTTGCAAACAAGGCCTAACACTGCAAGTTTTCCGGAGTTGTTTTGGTTGTTACTTCAATTTCTTCTATTTCCCAGAATTTTCTAATTTTGTCATTTAGGGTAGGTGCATGTGATAATAACGAGACAACTCAACGATGCAGGAGTTGAGGGAACCTTTCCCATAAGCACCCATCAAAAAATGTATCAATGGCAACCAGTTAATCTTGGTCCTTGACTAGTGTTAACCACAAAGTATATACGGAAACAAGTTCGCGCTAATCAATATGTCCACTGGTCCTGGGGGTGATGAAATGTGGATCAAGCCAAGTTCAAATGACGGATATGGTTCCGTGTATGGCTGTCAAGAGGAGCAGTGGGAAGAGGGTTTGTTTTTCTTTGGTTAAGACAAAGGCCTTCACAGGTAGATAAGAGTAGTCCTTATCCAATGGTATCACAAGGCAATCAACACCACTTTTCGTAACATGGACAGTTTAATGAGATAGTCCATACATGTTTTTATTTTAGTCCAGTCAACTGCATTTCACGTATCAAATGGTTTTAAATCTGGTATCTAAAGTCCTTTTTTTCGATAATGTAGTTAACATTTCTATGAATGGCCCCAACATCAATTTTAAGTTCTTGCACAGAGTTTATTGCTGTTCTGTTGGTCAGTGAAATTACACCGGCTGACATGGGAAATATTTTACAGGTTTAGCTAGCCGCCATGGTTATGTTATTTTGTTTTTGTAAAGTTTAAATACAAAGTGAGTTTGCTTTTAATGCATTGTATATCAGTCCTGTAGTGTATTGTAGTGGTATCTCATATGACGTGTGGTGTATGGCAGACAGGGATGAGCCTCTGGAGGAGTGGGACTACCTGCCACCTGTGGGACCACGTCCCACCAAAGGTTTCGTGGGACTGAAGAATGCTGGGGCTACCTGCTACATGAACTCGGTTCTTCAGCAGCTGTACATGGTAGAGAGCATCCGTGTGGGGCTTCTTGCTGCAGAGGGAGCTACTACTGACCTGGAAGAGGACTTCAGTGGGGAGGAGCGCTTAGAAGGCGAGGTAGTATTCTGTTTACGATAAGGAACTTGTGCTTTGGCCCAAAAATTAAATACAGCCCATTCTCATAGTCACTTATAGAGCACGAACATGTTGCAGATTTGATGTTATAATACAGTGGAATCCCGTTACTACGAGAGTTCGTAACAGCACAAAAAATTGTCGTAATTAAGAGTTGTCGTAAGAACCAAATGTTTATATAAATAAACAATTTTCTAGGTTATTGACCTGTGGGATAGGAATAATAATAGTACAGTTTACCTTGGCTATTATCCGTTCACTCTTAGTTGAGTTTTGGGATAAACAAAGCAAATTATAAACAAACATGTTCATTGTCTGCTGACGGCCGTGCACTGTGATCTTGCATAAGAAATAGATCTTTGTTATCTGCCATGTACATATAAATTTACCACTCCAACACTTAATAAGAGAGAGTTTTGTTAACAAATATCTAAAATATACAGACGTTGCAAACACAATCTATGACACTATATGTTTGTAACTATAATTATTGTTAGCGGACGACACGTCCGTACAGTATGTTCACGAGTTATTTAACGACTGACGCACTGTTAAACGTACGAGTTTCTTGGTACACTTGCCAGTATTTAGAGATGTACGGTGTTCTGAAAATACCAGAAGTTTATTTCAGTAATAATTACCACAGTAAAAATAAGTAATATTACAATCAGATATAGTTTTTTTTTTTTGACGTTACGTCAATGTTGTGGTTACTGCGAATGTTTTTTTTTTTTTGTTTGTCCATTTTCCGTTCCAGTTCGACCGAACCACGGCCGCTGTGGTCCGAACCAAAGTTCCTTGTTCTATTTTGTTCCGTCCTCGCTTCGGTTTACATTTACGTCGCTTGCGGATTAGGTTAAGTGATGCTGGACGTGAACAGTGAAAATGTCTTGCATGGTTTTCGAAACATAGATATATGTCTTGTAAGGTGGATGAGCACCTGACCTCTATTACTTTAGTGAATAATTACAGGTTTCAAGGTTACTACATATTGTGGTGTGCTGATAATAGTTAGCCTATTGTTAGTCCTAGTTAATTTTGCTTAAATTAGGATGATAAAATATGTGCATTTAACAGTTTTGTTTTGAAACAGGATATGAATCTGTTCATTTAGTGTATTGCAGCATTTACCCCCCTTTCAGTACTATGTGGCCGGAAGTTGCCTCTGTAAGAGTTTGTTGTGAAGTCTAGATTGATTATTATTCTTTTATTATAAGAACACTGTTATTTTTAATGTCACACTAAATTCAAAGGAGCCATATCGAGTTTGGTATCAAACAAATCAGTATTTAATTTCCTGCAGATTATCTAAATAACTTATTTTTGTGTTTTGCACCTGTTAGAGTATATTAGTGTTTATTTAAATTGCTGTGTCTGAGAGGAAGTGATGATCATTAGCCCAGCCGATAGGCTGGCGCCGGCAAAGGGAGGCTGGGCTGAAGGAAACCTCACCAAATATGGTCACATCTGTGCTGATTGGCCAGACGACGACTCTGGAATTTTTAGACTCTTGTGACGTCAACCAAATAGTCCCCTGGGGGTAGGAACTGTTTCTTCATCCGTAAGGAATTTAGTTAATTAGTAATGTTATAAGGCTAAATATAGCATAATCACTGTTTTGGAAACCGATTGAATGAATTGACTGTATCTTAAATCGGTGTCTTATCCGCATATAATTTAAAGCAATGTAAAAATAACTAGCTGTGTGACGGTGGAATAATCTGTAAGGGTGACTTGGCACTAGGGGAGCGTTTTGCCCTGGCTGAGGGTTGTTAGTAGCGACGCGTCGGGGTAGCAAGGTGCGGTGCCAGAGGGCACGGAAGTTTGGTTGCCCGGTGCTATAAAAGGCGAGACTGGCAGCTAATTGACGAACTTGAAAGTGGTTGGTGTGCGGTCTAGAGAAGTGCGGTCACCGCAGCCTAGATTGAAATCGGCTAGTTTTGAATAAGTTACCGGTAATACCGCGGGTACTGAATACACTCGGTGATAGTAAGCTCTGACAGGATCTCAGCTAGGGCTAAAACCGAACTTGTGTCAGCACGCAGGTTGCAAGCCGAATGTACGAAGGTGTTGTATATCTAAAGATCTGTTGTGGTAAACAAACGGCAATAAACCGTCCCGTGGAACTAAAACAAAGTGACTTGTGCTTTCAATCATTCTTAACTAACCTAGCGAGTACAAGTAGCTAATGACACACTACTGGGCTATCCGGCAGCAAAAAAAAACAATAAACGTAAAATAAGTAAGAGTGCATAAAGACGCATTACAGTCTTCATTACTGAACAAACTGTGATGATGTTTATAAGGCAAGAATAAAAATCTCGCATAGCATTCTTTTATATAAAAAAACATGTGTCGTGAATTATCGACAGATTGTTTGGTGATTTATAAAAATGTAATTTTTCCAAAACGAAGTACAAAATAATCCAGAAAGACTTTACAGTAAGTTAATCTCTCATTTTGTGAACAATTTTTTTTCTGCATGTAGTACCAAATTTTCGTTACATTAATACCAGAATATTTGAATACAATCGTTACGTCGTGACTTGACAATTACTATTAAATTTTGTAATAAACAGTAATTGCACATGATGTCAATATTTTTATCAAGTTTTTATGTAATTTTTGTTTCCCTATGTCAATAACACGTACAAAATTCTCATGCAATATTGTTTTAATGTATACGGCGTTGTTGTTTCCTATGATGCCGACTACTCACTTTTGTCGGTTGGAAATAGTACGTCGGCACGCTGCACAAATTGAGTCAATTAGAATCTAGCGAAGTGCAATGATATTACGTTACAGTAAAACTCGCTTAAGACGTTTCCACGAGACACGTTTTCCCAGCTGAGTCGTTTGGTTCGTTTGGTTCGTTTGGTCCCATCACTTTTGTCATAAGAGCCATGGTTAATTTTCCCACATATTACGTTTTGCCACATGCCTGATTTCCCGCGCAATACGGTCCACTTTTGTAAAAAAAACTTAATTTTTTAAAAGTAATGTACGCAATTTTCTTTAGTTAACAAACTGAAAGGAAACTGCAATTGCAAGAAAAATACCGCATTTGTTTACGTTTTTGTACTGTCATAGATAACTGACGTGAGATGTAGTGTTCCACAGACAGCGAGCAGGTACACTCAGGATGGCCAACGCATGCGCGTAACATGAATTAATACAATCCGCCGTTGGTGATCACGTGCAAACCCGTAGCAGATTGACCGAGTTCGCATGTAGTGCTTGTGCTTACAGCACAGTAAATTTGAGATGGCGGCAAGAGAATTGCCACCGCTAACATTATTGATTGTATTGAACGCTAACGATCGTTGTACCTGCGTTGGCAACATTGTTCTCTTTACGTGTGTTCGTTTGTCTTTGTTTACACATTTACGCAAACGATAACCTAAACTTTGCGAAATGTGTTTGAAAATGTTATATTATGAAAAAATGTGTTTTAAAGTCATTTCCATTTTAGTGCAGCGTGTTTAGATGGTTGTATAACGGCAATATAATAAAAAAAAGGCATTATCGATAAAACAATTGATGATCATGTAGAAGTGTGACGAGTTCATGGAAACATTTGTTGACCTGAGTAAAGGACTTTCCACCCCTTTCAAATGCGTACACTAACAGTCTAAATTCGCGATAGCATTGCAGAAAATTTGTAAACTGCTGAACAGTGTTAAACAAACGGTAAAAGAAAATAATAAGATCTCTTATTAACATTTCAAGGTGTTCTCTTTAAATGGTATGTGCACGTACCATGAATCTTCCCATAACAGTATATTCAATTCCAATATTGGTAACTTAAACCATACCAAATTTTATGTTACAAAATATGATAAAATGCGTTGTTTGCATGGATACTATCACTTCGATTTTACCTGAAGAGAGTTTTTTAAACATGAAAACAAAAGCACTAAATGAGGTAAGCTGAAGGAGTTTTACCAGATTTCCTTTAATTTACCCTTCCCACTATTTATACTTGTTCGCTCTGTCCCCCTGAAAAGTGTAAATAAGTGATTTTACTGAGCATTAAATTGCCCTTGCGACTTCGAAATAAAATTTAATATAGTCTGCACCAACAACAATAATGACATAAGTTTTAAAATCAGTTTTCCCATTTAAGATGTTTTCCCAGCTAAGAAGTTTGTGGTGTAAAGTCCCTTCAAAAACATCTTAACAGGGTTTTACTGTACTACTATTTGTTTACTTCAGAACTCAACTTAAAGTGAACGGAAAATAGTATCTTTGCTATTACAGTAGAACACTGATTTAACGAAACGCCATGGGACCCGAAAATGTTTACTCTAATTCAATGTTTCATTAAATCCGACTCACCCCCCCCCCCCTTCAAATTTAAAATTTAAGTCCTCGGGCGTGTTTCGTCGGAAGTTAAGGGAGTTGTAAAAAAGCATGCTGGCTCAAAACATTAACAAGACACATTTACCGTCAATAGGTAAGCCACAGCAGTGAAAAGAAAAAAAAATCGGCGAAAAAACTTCCAGTGGAACGCTCGGCTAGCGTGCACATGGTGAGTTAGGTCGTCCTTGCGCGCGCCATCAACACGTGAGAAGTGATGACTAACATCGCCGAGCCGTCAATATTTCAGTCCCTATCCAGCCCGCTCCACCAACAAAATTACGGAAAATCCCATGAAAAATAGTATAAAAAAAAAAAGGGATTCATATTGAAATCTGAATTAAAAGTTTGTGGGACAACGGTAAAATAATAATTAAACATGCGCTGCGGCGGCAGCCATTGTAGTTAGCTTGTATGCAGCCGCACACATGACACAATCTCTTGTTGGTTTGCTCGCTATAAATGCTTTGCACTCAAGCTTTTTTTTTTAGCATTGGAGAAACAAGATATTTACGTTTACGCTAATAAAATTTGTTGTAAAAAGTCTGTATGAAATAATATTACCATACATATTTTTTTCATAAATTAGCTTGTTTTATCACGGGACATGAGTGTAAATAATCACACTGCACACCACTGCATTCTATCGGTAATAAAATTAATCAATAGAGAATGCGGCACTCCAGCACATTAGAGCTGGGTCGAACGTTCGAATTTCGAACCGAACTCGAACTTGTAGGCTATGTTCGGTTCGGTTCGGAGAATAAATACTACAAAAAAATTAGTTCGGGTTCAGTTCGAAAAGTAAATAAAAAGTTCGAGTTCGGTTCGAAAACCTGCTAACTATAAGTAATAACCGAACTTCTATATGAACTCTCACTAAAAACTTATCCCACATAACATTCAAGCATGTATGAATACGTGATTGTATTGGTTACATCAGTACAGTAAAGTAAAACAAAGGAAGAGGCTGCTGGGCTATCAGTATGTACAATAGACAGAAGCACAAGTACTCACGTTTTAGTACTTGATAGGTATACAAACAAATTGGACGACACATAATCGCGGAAGCGCGTATCGCGACATTTCACTGCTTAGAGCAGCTTCCACGGGCGAAGAGACAATGCTTTACATCAGTACAGATAACTGTTGCCAACCTCTTCCTTTGAAAAGTCTATATTACTTTGGTGATTGATAGTGCGACATGATAGACAAGATGGCGTCACCACACCCACATGCACAATTTTTGTTCTGTATTTGTGATACACGCCTGGCACCAGCAGCGTGTTATTTATACTAATGTATCACTAATATGTTTTTGTATGAAAGTGCAACGTCTCTCAAACTCGAATCATGACTTTGGCTGGAAAAATATTGCTCCTAGCTAGTATAATCTGTCTCACGAAAGAATTCCATTTTTTGACAGTTTTGAAGGCTATCGTGTGTACCAATTTCTACAGGAAATAACTTTTAATTTTGATAAATTGCACAGTTTGAGTCCCAGCTAAGTGTGTTTGTGCAAAAGTTACTTGTGGAAGAGGAAAACACTGTTTATTTCATGGAAACAACTAAAAAAATTAATGCAAACACAAATGTCAAAAAGTGGAATTCTTATATGAGACAGACTATATGTTGTGCGGTACTGAAAGTAAAGTGGTATACATATTGTGTGTTAGTTAATTTTCTAATATTTAGAAATAAATAAATCGACAGCGTACCAAACAGGTTGGTGTTTTGATATTTGTGTATTATATATTGATGAACAAGAATGTCTTCCATCTATTCAGAAAAAAATGTTAAGGGTCAAATATTTTTCTTTATTGCAATAATAAAATAGGTAACCGTTTAGTTTGAGTTTGGTTTGAGTTCAGTTCGAGTTCGGTGAATAACAGGAAGGTTCGGTTCAAGTTCGGTTCGAGGATCATATTAAAGGTTCAGTTCAAGTTCGGATTCGGGGGAGCTATTGCTACGTTAAGTTCGAGTTCGGTTCGTTGTATAAATTTGAGTTCGTCCCAGCACTACAGCACATGTAACGGAGACGCAAAGCAGTATCTGTGAATTACAGCAAACCCTCAATCTAACACAGCACGGTGCCAGGTAATTATTTTGTTAGAGCGCCGATGTCATTAGTCCTTAGGTAACTAAATTTCCCCCCCCCCCCCCAAATTAAAAAAAAATTGTTTTTTTTTTCCCCTAAAATTTATGTAGAACAATTACTGACTTAAAATAAGTTTTAATTGAAATTATTTTTTAGTACGATGAAAAGGTGTCTTCCAAGTAAAATAGTACCCCACAATCCCCCACCGACGTGTGTTGTGGAGCTCGCACTCGGTTGTTTGATGGGGGAGGGGAGTGGCCGGGCCACTGGCTTTGGCTTTCCTCCGGTCAGCTCGTGCGCACGTGATTGATCCTGCTTGTCTTGCGCGAAGCACATTCAGACCACAACAGAACAACTCGTATTATTTACGTGAATGTACGGCAAAGATTTAAAAACCTTTCAGTACAGCCATTGAGTCTTTTTTTTCCTTGACCAGTAACTGTCACAGGTATACACACACACACACACACACACACACACACACACACACACACACACACACGCGCGCGCGGCCTCTGGGAGAGACGATAGCGCTGTCTCTTTGGCTAACCCAGCCACCCACTCACAACTACTCGTGTTTATCTCAGCTTAGCTTGCTACAACTCTTAGATTACTGCCTAGGCTTTGAGCTTTTTGAGATGTACAGCAAGGACGGTGAATGAGAGGACGCTTTGACATTACTGTTTCCTGTGTCACAAGTTTGCTGTTCGGAGTCATTCATCTTCATGCTCGCACAGTCGGCCGTACACGTTTTTATCTTTTAGTTTAATGGAAATTTTGACATTTAATTTACTGTACGCTACTTATAAATTTTTATTTAACATACTAAACATCCCATAAACTTGAGCGAGAAGCAATAAATCCTTATGGGTTGGTTACTGCATTGTTATTGTGCACACCATCAGAAGGAGTGTGGGAACAAGTGTAAGCCACCTTGTTTTTGTCGTGGAATGAGTTTCTTCGGACAGCTGAAGAGGGAGGAAGGAAGGAAGGAAGGAAGGAAGGAAGGGGGGAAAAAAAAACAAAGAAAAAATCCACGGATGGTGGGCCGTGTGTGAAAACGAGCATGGCCTTAGCATTGTTTCTCAACAAATTGTTTTGTCTAGGTTTGGTAGCGACATATTTTTTTTTGGCACACAGCCGGAATAAATTCTCAAACTTGTGACCTTGCTTAAAGTCAATGCGGACATGTGCATTCACTTCTGTTACTACAGTAGAGCCCCGATTTAACGAACTCGGGAATAACGAAAACAGCGATTTAACGAATGGATTTTTAGGAACTATGAAAAAATAACCAAAATTGTATGAAATAACTAAGTAACATTGATAAAATAAAATATAAAGTGTAGTGTAAGTCTATTAAAAATACATTTACTGGCCGCAGTATATTCAATTTTCTCCATAGGTAGTGTTAAACCATCTGTCAAGAAACGAAAAAAAAAAAAAAAAAAAAAGTTAAAATTCATTAATAACTTTGGCTGCGAGAGTGAGTTTGAGCTGAGCGTGCTCGGCCGAGCAAAGCCGGCCGAGCGAGCAATGATGCGTTCCGTAATAAACGCGTGCCTAGATCCTCATCCGGTTGGATTTAACGAGACATCCATTTAGAGTAAACAATTTCGTGTCCCGTGGCATTTAGTTAAATAGGGGTTCTACAGTTATTGACTGGGAACTTAACTTTGTGCCGCCGCTAAATACAGTTGAATAGCTCGCAAAAATAAGGTAACTACCAATATGGGCATTACTAATTTTTGCTGGCAAACACACCTTCTTCACCTGCCTAACGGACAAGGGAACAATTACACTCACCTGTCCAAGCTGATTTTTACATGTCTCGGGCAAGCGCACAAATTATTCAACATGTGCCACAGTGTGAAAGGGCACACAACATTTTCATGAGAGCATTCATGCTAAAAAATGTTACACTTGTCAAACTGATTACTACATGTATTACAATAAAGCAACATGACATTCACTGCAATTATTGATCTTTTTGTGCAGGTGTGTTGTGTTTACATTTCAGTAATTCAGTTTTATTTTATGATGCGCGCTAGAACACTTTGCTAGAATAACCTTCTGCACGTTGCACAGTAGCACATTTTGATGAAACAGCGAAACACAGTCTCTCATATTGTCCGCCTCAGCTTTTTTTGACTACCTCATCTCATTAATCCGCCGCACGGCAGCCGGCCAGCGGCCAAGTACGTCACAAGGAAGGATCAAGGCCCGAACATTGTTTCGCAAAGCCACTTATACATACCATGGCACTCATTGCTCGCGCTCTCTGTTAAAAGTTTTGGAAACTTCATAATTATTATAGGCTTATCAGGTATCAATTTCTTCAGAAAAATTATGTATATTAAATGAAATCATTATTACTTTCCTGAAAATTGTCTGTTATACGCTTGTGACCGTGTACACAAATTTACACAACAAAAAATTGTTTAAGCGGTAGAAGTTAGGAGGTTCGGAAACTACAACAACACAACTACGACAAATTTCTCTGGAACTGTGGCTTGTCTTAGTAGCGATGCTCGACTGTAGTAGGATCTATATTGAGGCTGTACTGTAGACGCATAGTTCCAGCGCAAGTGCATATGCTCTTTCACCTGTTGTACAGCCTCCTTCTAGGACGTTTCTCAATATTTTATATCTTTCTCGCCTCGCGCCGAATTAATTTACATTCTTATAAATAATAGCGTAGAATTATTTTCTTTATTAGGTTCTCTGTACGTACTTAAAACAATTTAACAACTAGGTAAACAATGTGTTACTGTATGTTGTGAAATGTGCATTTCACAAGTGAGCCCGATAATGTTACATATCACTTACGCGTACAAACATTTGTCTCCACCATGGGTATGTCGAACTTGGAAAATAAATAGCTGTTAAAGTATTACGTAGTCAAGGAACACCTAATTTGTTTTTATGTAATGTACTGGGTGTGAAAGTGATTATTTGCAACCGTTTATACATATAATTTTTGATAATTTTAGGTAAGAACGTCACAAAATTGTTTTTTGGAACTCTGAACTTTGGTATACATAGGTTACGGTGCCGCTACAGGGTGTCTACTAGATCACTAAAGTTATGGAAGTCCCGAAAAAGTAAAGAATTGTGAAAAAGGTCACGAAAGTCCCACAATAGTCACTAATTTGGAGTATATTTTGGTATAAGTCACGAAAATTATTTTCGGTTGTTTGATTCTTGTCGAATCATTTGTCAAACGTGCATGTTTACACTAGTAGTATTTCTTGTGCACTTTGAAAGTAAAATAAGTAATTAGTTTGTATATTAGTTTTCATAGCCATCTTCATAAACACAACTTAAATTTAGGTATATATTGATTAAACATTTTAAAACTGGACATGCTTCGCGCTATCAGCAATTGGAGGAAACATAATGAAAATTGTTGGCAGTGTTGCACTTGTTAAAAAAATTATTAAATAATTCTGTCTGGTAGACAGACACCCTGCGCTATCTATCCTACATTTTGTGAATGTGCATACATTTGCGATAATTTTCCGCCTTGCACACTTCTTATATCTACGTTTTCGTACAATTCGTTAACTTAGTATCAAATGTCAAGGAGTAAGTTATATAAAGTAGCACAATGAATAAATACAGTAAAACCTCTATTTAGTGAACCTCATTATAACAAAAACCTCTGTATAACAAAGTTTGTATTTGGTCTGTTCAGAACTGTATATAAAACAAGGCATTTTCCACTCCTTATAACAAACTAATTTTTGCATCTTTGACACAAAACCCCTTTATAGCAAAGGCTTTCAGAAGTTTCACTGTACAGTATTAAAATTTTTTTAAAGTTTGTCTTGTTTTACAGAATTATATTTAAAACTTAAAAAACTTGTACGTAATGCATTTACGAAAACAAAACATAAAAGAAAATTAAAGGATTCAGCATGTCATAATTCTCGCAACAAATATATATTCCATAACAAGAATTATAATCAAATTAGATAACAGATTTTGTAGAACGTGACTCAGTAACAGTTGTTTGAAACAAAGTTAGTGGAGCATTTTATATTTAAAATTAATTTTTTTAAGTGGCTGCAAATGTTTGATATTTATAAATGTACTACTAAGAAAATCAATACTGTATATATTTTAAACATTATAAAACCAAAGTCCTGTAGAATGACTCAAAGCAACCTTTCTTTCAGTGTTAATGTAGAAAACAATTGAAATATAATTTCCGTAGAGCTAATACTGAGAAATAATAAGACACTTGCCAATACCTCTTTATAATGAACCCCTTTATAACATATATTTAAAAAATTGGTCCCTTCAGTTTTGTTATATAGAGGTTTTACTGTACATCCTCTTTTCCTTTCTCACTTTGGTGAATAATTTACAAGGTCATGGTGCTAGTAATGAATGCCTACTTTTTCCTTTAAACGCTACGCAAGTCGGGCTATTCACTCATGAGATGGCACTCGGGGGCTCGGTGTTCTCATTTTTTTGGGGACAAGGGTCGGTCTTATCTAATGTTTAGCTGTGTTCTTTTGATTGTAACACTTCAGCCTATTGATATAAATTTGTCTTTCAACTGTCACTTGTTTTATTTTTCCGTTGAACACTACGGAAGTTGGGCTATTTGCTCGAGAGAAGACATTTGGAATCTCGGTTTTCTCATTTTTTGGGGATTAGGGTCGGTCACATCTACCGCTCAACTGTGTGATGTCTGGCTGCTGATATCAATTTATGTTTATATTATTACATTAATTAATTTCCCGCAAAACGCTACGGACGTCTGGGCCTGACTAGAGGCATTTTGTAGAAAAAAATGTTATTTTTAAATTTTATATTATGGTTTTGATGGAAAAAGGGGGGGGGGGGGGTTGCCAAAATAGGCAGCTATCGATTTTACGAAGCTAGCGATTTTACGAATGCGATATGAGAAGAACCGTGAGTATTCGTAAAATCGGGCGTCAAGTGTTTATGTTTTAAGAGTACCTGCTGTATATAGAGATAAGGAGAAGGCAAGGTAGAGCGGCAGGGTGGTGGTTTGGTCCGCGTAGACCCCTGCTTGTCACTACCCCCAGCCACTTTCCTAAGCCTTGCCTTCTCCTGAGATCCTGACGGTACTTAAATAGACCAGATTGCAGTATTTATTATTTAATGAAAATAACGCTTTACTCAAATATTTTTTTCACAGTACAGTATTTTCTGTTGCAACTAAATATTTAATTCAAGATAAACTTTTATTTTAAACCAAACGTGTAAAATGTGTGTGTAAAATTATGTGACCATCTTTGTGGATGAGGTGTAAAGCTCACATTAAAAAAATGCTTCACTGTAACAAGATTTTATATTGCTGCTACACATAATTTCATCATATGTGTTTAAAGTGTTTTTGAAAGCACTAGGTACCAATTTTAACTGTGTTTATTGTTAGTAATCTTTTTTTAAAATTTTTTGGTAGAGTAACTTGGATGGATTGGATCAAGACTGTAGTGATGAGAAGAGTGGAGCAGAGGAATCTCGCAAGGAGTATAACATCGGTATATTGAAGCAAGTGCAAGCAATATTTGGCCACTTGGCATACAGCAAGCTCCAGTACTATGTTCCACGAGGTCTATGGAAGCATTTCAAGTGAGTTCTTATGTATAGACTAGTGCTAATATTTTGTATGATACAGATTTTGTTGTTAGCGTGTTAGATAAAAAAAAAAAAAAAAAAAAAAAAAAAAAAAAACAGATTATTTTTCTAAACCAAAATGATTTACACTAGAGCACTTATTTAATGAAATCTGTAATAACGAAAACCGCAGTACATTAAAACCTCTGTTACATGAACGAGACAAAGGACTGTAAACTAAATGGATGTAACATTTACTTAACTTTTTAAAAATATTTGGCGAACGAGTCCACCAACACGACCACTCACCACCATGTTGAGTTGTAGACTGTCCTCTTGTTGCTGGAACAGGGACACCAACCTAAGATTTGGCAATGACAAGGATGCCAACTCACACCAAAATGTACGTCCAATATAGCCACCCGAGAGCGGGAAATTCAAACTGGGCACGTGTGTCCAGGTAACACTAATCACAGTCTTGCAAGACACAATCTTCACACATTTATGAAAAAAAAAAAAAAAATATATATATATATAGGCCCTATTTACAATATGTACAAGTCCGAAACATCCCCACCACCTTGAAATAACTATTTCAATTTTTCGGCTGGCAATGGGCAGAGCTTCACTGCAGAGTGTTTTAACAATCCCGAGACAGTGTGTACTGTGGCTACACGAGATATCCCATCCTTGCCTGGGTGGAGCTCTACAATACGGCCCAATTGCCACTGCAGAGGAGGCAGTCGGTCATCCTTTACAAGGACCATCTGGTTGGGAGCAAGGCTAGTCTTCGTCCCATGCCATTTTGGACGCTGTTGCATAGTGTGCAAATACTCTTTACTCCAACGCTGCCAAAAACTCTGGTGAATTTGTTCCACAAGTTGCCACCGCTGGAGTTTGTTCACAGGCAGGTTTCGCAGGTCTCTTTCAGGGACAGCAACCAACGGTTCAAACGTCAAGAAATGTCCTGGTGTTAGGACACTCAAGTCATTGGGGTCGGGACTCAATGGGCACAGGGGCCTAGAATTCAATACAGCCTCGACCTGGACTAAAACTGTGTACAACTCCTCAAATGTTAGGATTTGGTCCCCAATGACCTTGAGTAGATGAACTTTAACAGACTTCACGCCTGCCTCCCAGAGGCCTCCAAAATGTGGTGAGGCAGGTGGGATGAAATGCCACGCTATGCCTAGAGAGGAGAACATATCAGCGACACAGGTTTGATGGGCAGCAGAGGAGAGT
>PNEQ01003727.1:0-23730 GCA_003012365.1 Medauroidea extradentata
TCTCTCTCTCTCTCTCTCTCTCTCTCTCTCTCTCTCTCTCAAGTGCACCCTCACATGTGTTTCTTCTCAATGGTTCACGTAAACATGTTGCGTAAAAGTGACTTGTATTATGCATTTGTATTACATCTTTGAAAAGTAATACAAAAAACTATATGTTACATACACACTGGTAGGACCGTACCACCTCCTCGTTTTTCTCGAAGTTGTACTCCACAATAGTGGCTGTGCAAATACTTACGGTCAATGTAATCATTCACAATACCTTACTTATTGACTGTTAGATTTAATTTTTGTTCGATTAAACGTCGCTTTGTAAGGGTGGATATCTTCCTTACAAGTTACTGTATGATATTTTTCGTATGTAATGTTTTCTAACCCATTTTGGATTGAGCAATTGAGCACTTCCAAGCACAATGTACGCAGTATTGCCTATGCTCTCCTGGTACTCTATCGCTTCAGCCAAAGCTTCGCGTACATTTTTTCACGAAAACTATGAGCCCTAGACAGTTGCAATAAGAGGACCATTTTATTACAAAGCTCGCATTACTCAATAAAACATCGTCAAATGTTCCACTGTCCCGATGGCATATAAGTTTAGTCCACTTAGTGTGGCAACCATTGTTCTTTTAGTAATGGTTGAAGGTATCAACCAGCATTTTATGTGGGTTTGAAGACTATTATAACACAAATCAATGTTCAGAGTATTGTCGTTTTACATAATTCTGTTTTTCGATATTTAAAATGAATAAGGTTTTCAAATTCGATATTCTGCGGCTCATTACTCTCACAATATTACACTTCGGTACAAAGTGTCCTGCATATGTCCTAATTTATTTTCTATAAGGAAGTCACCTCCCTGCGTTTGTACCTGTAGTTCAGGACCATCCTGTATATAATAGCATGCACAGCATTCGAAGTGTAACTTTTGTAGTTATTAATAAGTTTTATAATTTAGCACGTAAGTTTTTATGTATCTTATTGCTTGTTCTAATTATTGTGATTTTATAACTGTATGTAGTCAACAATATGCACGACAAATTGTAAAAAGGCAGTGGTGCTGAATATTGCTCGTGTTAAAATAAATAAACAAAGTATTATCTACAGTACTGCTTATCACTTGTGCACATAGCCTATAACACACACTTACTATAAATTTCATCGGAGAGCTTTAGATTTAAAGCATGTGATGGTCCCTTGGTTAGGAAAACATAAAGAGCTATGAAGGAGCTTTATATTATAAAAAACCTACAAAAGTAAAAGTCCATTCTCATAGTGCGTTTAGCATGCAATTGCCCCTCATTGGCATTTCACACCAGTGATTTGGTTAGAAAATGGAGGTGAGGAACACACAAAAACACATTGCAAATTACTGTAATTCTAATACGCTTTAATATTCAAACTAAAAATAATTTTTCAGGTAATTTCACATCTACTTACTAGCATAAGTACAACCTTTGGCACAAAAGTCACTGAACTCTGTAATTATCACAAATAAGCTAAATAATTATGGACCAAAACTTTACGCAGAAGTTAAAATATATACTTTGAGTACGGATACTTAAGACGAAACAGGTAATTTTTTTTGTCTAATTTGTGAAAAATTGCCATTAAACTGATCTTGGTAAATCGTTATTAGCAACACTTTACCGTTTATGGTGTGTGGTGTATCTCATTGACATTTATTAACTAAATATTCTGCAAGTGTTTTAAGTCATCTAATGCTGGAATCACAGTAACCCGACACAACAGCAATAACACGACAAAATTAAAACTGCGACAAATGAAAATAAAGGTCACAGTGATTCCAGCCCGACGAAAGCAGAATCTATTTATGCTCCGTGTCTTGTCGGTGTGTGCATGACCCATGCAGTGAAAGATATTTAAACAGAAGAAACTAAATTTCGCTCAAATTTCTCTTCTGTGGTAAATTTTAGCTGAACAGAAAATAAATTAATTTTTATTTATATATGAGTTTTGCTTGATGTTGAAAATTTTAGCGAGAAGCTGTTAATTTACAAAGTATGCCTACAGAAATATAGAGCACTCTAAGATATTTGCTCAAAAGATGTAAAACTTACTGTTGTAAGTTACTATAGAGGCCTATTAATTTTTTTATTAATGTTATATATTTAGGATTAATATTTAGTATAGCTACAATTTACCCATCTGATTTTAGTTTTATTAAAGTTTTAAGAATTTCATTTTGTTTTATAATTCATGTTAGGATTTTATGTATTTCTTTTAGGAAGCAAATAAATAAATTTGACTAAAGAAAACTCTGTAATTTGAGTACTGCCGATGGCAACATGTCGACGTCGGCTAGAAATTGTGGGGAAATTGTAAACACTAGTCAAAATACTGGAGATATTAGCCACACTACTACTGCTATGATAGCACAGTCGTGTTGGTTTCGTCGGGTTATTGTGATCCCAACATTAGACTAAATCCAAGCAGCGTTTTATCTGAAAGTCTGTCTGCAGTATGGTCGCTGACTTTACAATATCCTGTAAAAAATAAATCTTCTATTCAACTGCCATGTAGGCTGTAAATGTTTTAGGTTGATTTAATACTAAATTCTATTGTTAAATCAATGTTTATCAAACCTTTCATGTTCCGCACATAAACTAAATCATTAAAAACCTAAACGCTAAAAAATATGCGCAATATTTTATTTTAAATACAAAACTAAATATATAACTGAGAATAGAAATATAAACTAAAACTACCGTTGATAAGTAATAGAGTATAATTAATTGATAAACAACACATTTATAATCTTTGTCATTAGCCAATAGAATTACTTAGGTAACTATGCGGAGGCAGCTAGGATCATCAACATTTCTTCTGTTTCTTGAACATACATTTATCCTGAGCTTCTACAATGTGTTGTGGCTCCCTTACACTCCGACCACGAGCTCGACGAGAGTCTGTCATTTCTGGAAGGAGACAGTTCATATTAAACATTGTCAATTTCGGAAGCGTTACTTTCAGCCAGTGCTCGGAAGCAACGAGTTCCAATGATTGCATGCCTTTGATTTAGTTCATCTATTTTGCAAATGCATAAGGAACGAGTTCTCTACTAAAAACATGAACCAATTTCAGAACTTCTTTCTTAGGAACTTGAACGATAGTTTTGCGATCCTATATTTGTTCGCTTAAACTAAAAATTTTAATATAAGTTTATTTGCTATGTTTGTCATTAGTCAAACAACTAAATTATGATTTTGTACAATATACAAAAAATTGAGCTATAATGTTGGTGAAAATTCCATGCTATTGCCTGTGTCTGTGTTGTCAGGGGGTGGCCATGCCATATACTGCGCAGGCAAACAATTTAAGCCAGTGTATGTGTGCCCTTGTTGTACAGGAAAGAACAATAGAGTAAAATTGATTTATCGAATGGCTCATGTGCCATGTTTATCTTAGTCTACATAGCTTGTAGAACAAAATTTTGAAATAAAATATGAACTTGACTGCGTTTACATATTTCTATGAGTGCCGACATCGCCTACTGTTTGTGCGTGGAAAGCATTGTTGAGCTTACAGTGCTAGTTTTTGCCATTTATTGAACATTTTGTCTGCAAATTTTTTCGTTTTATTAATTGCTATTACCAAACAGTTGCACATCGTCAGTGACATACATAAGCGTAAATAAACAATATATATGGCAGTATTTTCAGATTAGTTCGCTAGGTTTACCTGTTTAACCACATAACTTACATTATGTAAATATGCCATTTACTCATGAAATGTAACAGTATCAGATTTATTTCCATTATATTTTCTATCTTTACACACAAATGCAACACATGTAACCATTTTCATTCAAACCATTCAAACTGTCAATAGTATCACAGATGCTTACAAAAAAATTACTAGATGGATATTCTGCACTGTTCTAACTTGATATTGTAATACCGTTCTGCGACAGATATTCCAGCACAAACAACTGTTAAAATTTGTGTGCGGTCGAAAAAAAACGTTATAACATTTGACGACTGGATAGATCTAATCACATGACCAATACTGCTGAGTGGACTTCACTTACTATGTTTTCGTAACTGCCTTCTGAGAATTTGTATTGGGCTAAAATAACGGATTGTTTGCGCAAAACTGGCATATATGCATCGCCATGAACATAGTTCCATCATGCCGTCTGCTGTATACTCCTACCTCCATGTGTGAAGTTTAGTATCAATCATTCCTGTTTGCCTTGTTGTCTATGAAACTAACGGCCAGTTTTTTTTTTTCTTTTTTTCTTTTTTTTCCATAATACAGATACATTTTAATGATAGTATATTGTTTTAGAAATAAAATGTTAATTGCTATACATTAATATTAGTCTGTTTGAAACTTATTTAACTTTGATCCTTTTCCAAACATAATGTTAACAAATTTAATGTAGAATTAACATTTTATTTGTGTACCCATACGATAACAACATAAGGATATATTTACTATTGGTGCCGCGGTAGACGAGCTGCTAGAGCGCTCGCCTCTCACCAATAGGCGTATTTTAGCGGTTGAATTGGTCACAAGCTTTTAGCAAGCGTTTGCCGAAACTGTTTGCATTCACAAGAAATCGCTAAAATGCTATATTCAGTAAACATAAATGGCTACCACCATGGAGTTAGGAATAGAATTGGACTGTATAAAGGAAAATACTTCTTCACGAATACGTTTATTGGAAAATAAACTACTTTCACTATTTTTTTTTACATGTACAACATAATAAATTGTAGAAATAAATTTAATTGTGCACCAGTATATGATGAAAAATTAATATTGCATCATTTTATTTAAAAATAACTTAAGTTTCGTCCATATTTCACATAAATACAGTGTGTTTTGGTTTCAGATTTGTTCGAAACAAAACAGGAAATAAAAGTAAAGGTAAACATCCTGTGAACAAACCCTGTAACCATCCTCCTGCCTCGGTTGCCAGAAACGTGCAAACACCCTCAGCCTGGTTGCAGCATGTTTGCAAACATCCTTGTAAACAGGAGCGCTAAAATGCTCTCTGTTTACAGGTACCGCTACCAATTCAACCGCTAAAATACGCCTAATGTTATCCGTGTTTCAATCCGGGCAGCAGACACCTTTTGTTTGGCATGAAGGAATTGTGCTGGACAATTTCACTGATTGGAGAATTTTCTCCGGGTCTTTCCATTTCCCCAGCCCTTGCATTCCAACACTGCTCCATGTCCACCTCAACTCATCTGTCACTTGCTGTGAGGAGCTCTGAGAAAAGCAGTACTAATCTCGCAACACTCCTTTAATGTACGTATGTAAGCTTCCAAAATCATTGGTATTTTAACGTAATTATGTATCTAATTGAATTCATAGCTGTATGTAGCTATATTTCAAGAAATGATCAGTACGAATCCAAATAAATATGTGGTTTTAAATTGTTAAATTATAAAAATCAATCTAATGTAGGTTCTAAATTTTTAGGATTTTAATACACAGGTACACCGAAAAGTGAAGTTGGTTAAAAACTATAGCTAATGTTTCTTATGAATTGGGAACTATAATAAAAGTTGCCATAACTTAGTATGAACAACTCATTTGACATTAAACTATTATATTTAAATTGAAAGACTATTAAATTACAGCACACTGCACTGCACTACATAAATTGACGAATGACAAGATTTGGACTACAGCTCAAGGACAAATGCCATCTTTCCCCTCCATCTCATCACAATCACTTTCCTGCATCCTCAGGGGATTATGTTATTGCTTATTTCTTCGCTCGCCTTGACAGAGTTGGCGCCTCGCCCCCTTCCCCTGCGCCTGATAGAAGGCAAATTTCCCAGCGATGGTATGTTCACTCTCTTCCACTTTTGCCCCTGCACCAAATGTTTTTTACTAATATTCATGGTTTTTTAGGTTCCTGTTTAAGACAGATATATGCCACCGCGGACTTTTTTGTTTCGAAAAATCCATGCTTCTTGCCTCCTAGAGACTCATGTACCAAAAGTGTATAGCCTGACTTCTGGAACATATTGAAAGTTTAACAACACGACAAAAAAAAAAAAGTAAAACTTCAATTAATATTTTTTGCTGTGGACATTGATTCACAATAATATTACTCACAAATTGGTTTTTGTTTGAAGTACAGTATGTATATTCAAAACTGGCTTCTCCAAATGCAATTTCATTAGCATCGATTTCCCTATATCAAATTCTCACAGCTGTTAAGCCAGGAAACACTCTTAAGGGTTTATATTACAGTTACGTTCCAGATGTTGAACTTGATGTAAAAAAAAATTAGCATAATTTTATTATATTTAGTATAATATATTAAGTATAATATTTTATTAGTGACTCGTGAAGAGTAATACTTAAGATTCTGACATAATTTGGAAACTAAGATTTTCCATACAAACCATTTTTTTTTTTATTTTAATGAATGTGGTTTAATGAAAATTTTCAGTAGTATTATTTTTTAGATGTTAATATTTAATGACAGAAAACTGAATATATCTTGTGGGTGGAATTTTCTGGGTACACAATTTAAATAAATTGGAGGAACAGTTTAGTAATAGTTTCCTTAGTTTTAACCTATTAGTACGATCAAGGAAATGTAACGATATTCATAGCATTTATACATAATTTCAATACAAATTCATGTTTATTTGCCAACTTAGTCTTTTTAATCTCATGCTCATTACTCAGGAAAATCCTGTGTTTCAATTTTGATAGGCAAAGTTTTACTTTATAATTCACTTACACATTTTGTCTTTCACTGTGTTTCTCTATTTTCAGAATTCAAGCTGAAAAAAATGTGGAAAAGCCCTAATGGTACTATTCGTAACATTCTGGATGGCACTGTGTTTCGAGAACCAATAATTTGCAAGAACATCCCACTGATAGTGCCTGGCTGGAAGAAGCCTATTGTAATTGGTAGGCATGCTCACGGAGATCAGTATAAGGCACTTGATGTGGTAATCGACAAACCAGGCACAGTGAGTTGATGAAATTGTTCTTTTACTGAAGAAAATGTTAGCAATTTAGTATGTATAACAATTAAAAATTTATTCAGGGCTTGTTATACAAAAAAAATTGTAGTAGGTTTTTGTATTGTGCAACTATTTCAACAGTTTGTACAAAACTTTGGTAAGTGTAAATTGGAGAACTTGTTTTTGTACTTTTGATTAAACCGATCATTTTATAAAAATCAACTGTTCATTGTGTAATTATATTGTAATAATTTATTTTGTGTGCCTAAGAGCACACTTTTGTTATTTAAATATACAGACACATCTGTCAGCTAGTTATCTAAAGTATATAATTTACATTTAGTCTTTTAGTAGTGTTTACATAGTTTTACTGAAGCATGTGTTAGTGTGATTTTGACAAGTCTGTTTCTAATCACTGTATGTGTAGATATTTAAACATTATTTTGTATGGTAGAAGTACTGTACAGTTAGAAAAATATAATTTGTAAATGTGTAGCATGCAAGTTTTTTCCCCAGGTGGAGCTAATTCTGAAAACAGGTGATTCCACTGTATCTTTGGGAGAAGTGTACACTTTCAAGGCTCCTGGTGTTGTCATGGGCATGTACAACACGGAAAAGTCCATTAGAGCCTTCGCTCAGGCCAACTTCCAGGTATTGTTCAGTCGTTGAAATAAGCACAAAAAATTCATTTTATCCAAACATAAACGTTTCATCAAGGGCTTTTAAGGATGATCATGGTATATTTTTTATATGCTTACATTATGCAAATTTTAATTACTGTTACTAGATTACATGTGATGAAAGTTGAAATATATTCCTGATAGATTGTTCCCAGTTTCTTCGTTCTATTTCAACATATTTTTATTTCTCTGCTGTTTGTTTCTTTCCTTTTGGAATAGTTAGTTTTTGTTCTAGTATTGAAATATTGGTGTGCATACATGCCTGCAGAATAGTTTTAATTAGTTGTTTTTTTTCCCCTCTCTTTTAGGTAGCTTTAAAGAAGAAATACCCTCTCATCTTGTCAACAAAAAACACTATACTGAAGCAGTATGATGGGATGTTTAAAGACATATTTCAGGAAATTTATGAAAAGTATGTATGTATTGTGGGTTGAAAAAATTACACTAAAATTAACATCTATGCCTACTGTGTCTATGCATGTGGAAAATGAGAAAACAGTAAAACACTAGTGAAAGTAATTTTACACTGTATTACTGATTGACTTCTTTATACTTCTTATTTAGAAAATGAATATTATGAACAGAAAGCCTGTACACATGCGCACATATTTTTACTGTACGTATTTGTGTATGAGCACGAGCATGTGAGTCCCTGAACAGCAGGAACATATATCAGCCCATTCATTTACCTTCTTATCAAATGTAAAATAGGATACCTTGCCATCGGATGGTTACACGGTTACAAGTAATAAGTTGGTATTACAAAGTACAGTTATTTTAGAATGAGAAACTGCCTTTTATTGTTACGTGTAAATAGTATCAGCTGCTTGAATGAGGATGCTGGTGTTAATTAATTAAGGTTACTCTGTCAGAGGATGAACTTATGACCATTCTTATGAATGGTGCGAGTTGAGGTGTGTGTGGAGTGAGTTGTTAAATGAAAATGACTTATAGTACGTACAGAACTCTTATACACTGGCAACGTATACTGCAGTCGCCAAATGAGAATCTCTATCTAAATAATACCTTACTGGGGCTTGCGATCAGATTGGCAACCCTACCACTGAGCCTACCATGGTATAATGTAAGGGCCCCTTCACACGAGGCCACTCAGTGGTGCTTCTTAGCAGCGCTTCTGCTGATAAATGCGCGAGGTAAATGGGATCCTTCACACACGGCCACAGCCACAGAAAAGTAGCACTGCTGACGCTTCCTCTGATTTGCTTCGCCACCGGTGGCGATGACGAAAAGTCGTGCCACTACTAACGATACATTGAATTGAGTGGCAGCCTTCACACGCGACTACAGCCACACCACTAGTTCGGTGGTCCGTTAGTGGTGCGTCAGATGTGCTGCTGTCGTGCGTTCGTCGCACTGACGATCACAGTTCAGTACTCTGGCGACTGTACAAGTGGCAGCTTGCGGTATATTGACTGAAATGGCTTCTGCAGGAACAGGAAACAGAAGATTTTATTAGTGAAATAGAAAATTATCCAGCGATATGGGATCAAACCAGCCAAGAATACAGCAATAAAATTGCCATGAGAAATGCATGGGAAGCTGTTATTGGCACATTTGAAACGAACTTCAGTGACCTTACCACAGCAGAAAAAAATAGCGTTGGTAAGTTAGTATTTGTGTACTCTCGAACATTAATTGTTGTATTGTTGTTGTTAATGGTAAACTGTCTTCTTTATAACATATTAATATAAACCTGCTTATTATTTACCTTCATTAACGTAATAATGTAATAATACTGCAAAACATAAATAAAACTTTAAAAATTACTACCTTATATGTATACATATATATGTATGTATATATATGTATGTATATATATGTATGTATATATATGTATGTATATATATGTATGTATATATATGTATTATATACATATATAGTCTGTCTCATAAAATAATTCTACTTTATGACAGTTGTGTTGGCATTTATTTTTGACTGCGCGCGCACAAAACAGCTCTCACTAGTCAGCCAAATGGCAAACAAAGCAACTTTAAATTAGTTTTAAAAATTCTGATATTAAAGAACGTGGTGAATTTTGCCTTAAAAATAATATAAAGTAAGAAAACCTAGTAGTTGTGCAGGAACCGTTCACAACAATTGTATGTATAACTCCCCTTTCAGGAGAAAATTACAAATGGCTATCTTCTGAAAGAAAAGAAAAAATAAATTCCTATCGTAAAAAACTTTCTGATATACCTGATAGTTAAGTATTAGTAACGATTTCAAAGATTTGTTCAAAATTAGCCACATAAGTATTTATTTCTAGCGTAAGCATTACCATATATTACACGCAGTGAAAGTATTATGTTTGTACAAGTCAGGATAACTTCGTACAGTGGTGTAGTTATTCAGGTGTTCTCAGTGAAAGTCAGTAAAACTGTCTTTGATTTAAAAACGTTAGCAGCTTGTAGCAACGTATTTTAAAGTAAAAAACATAAAACATACTCGTGTAAAACAAACGTTGCAGCCAATGCTCGATATTTGAAATTTATGTTACCATTGAGGCCATGTTTGGTAGTTTTTTAATGGTTTTGTAAATATTTTCTTAAAAACAATCTAAAATCTGTATCAAAGAGTGGCTACATTGTTTGGACTGTACTTGCATACATTTTTTTCAAACAGCAAAACTCACGTGTTTTGGTTTTAGTTCACACAAAAAATGCAAATATTGTTATGAAAATAAGCCAACATCAAGCAAAATTTACTTTGCGGTCAAGCAGGGCATTATTTTGTAGGCAGCATACATATATTTGTACATCATATGACTACACACACTTTCAAAATTGTTCAACAAATGTTATTAAAAATTCAGTTCTTTTGGCAACAACATTAAAAAAAGCATCTGAAAATGGCCTTAAAGCAAATTCATTTGTAAATGCAAACATTTTTGTCTCTTTCGAAGTAGACATATCACTAGGAACCCCTGATTTTTGTGAGAAGAATTATGCCACACTTTGTATCAGTGCTTTACGTGCACAGCTGCAACTATGCTTTATGGTCAGTGATTGGATGTTTAATTTATCACGAGTCTCAGGATTTGTACCCGCAAATCACAGATGTGTGATTGTGCAGTAAACTTTTTTCCGATTGGCTGAGTCAAATAAGATGTGGGTTTTTTACGAAGACACACTGCCAATAACAATGAAGCATAACTACGGTTCTGCATGTAAGTCACTGGAACAAAGTGGGGCAAAATTCTTTTCGCGAAAAGCAGGGATCCCTACATATCATACTTTACCTTATTCATTATTTAATCAAAACAGTAGGTTTCACTGATAAAATAACTACAGATACATCAGGTCTCAAACTTATTGAAGGCAACAATATTAAAATTTGACAGCTCAATCATATCATAACATGATTTTAATGTTTTTTTTTTTTCTGAAGAAATACATAAATATCAGTCTTAAATCTTTTGCATTTGCCAGTCCAATGCCCCTTCATTCATAAAAAAATTGGTGAGTATTGAATGGGTACACTTTGCATTGTTGCCAGGGTTACAGTTGTCTACAGCCATTCCTCTTGTAAACCCTCGAACAGTAAGTGTATCCTCAAAGTTCACTTCATCTCGTTCCCTAACAAAGTTATGAAGGAGGTAGCAAGTTTTAATTATTGTTCCAGCAAACTCTGGCTCTACATTGATAGCACAATGAAAGATTCTCCGCTTATTAGTCGCCGAAACAGCATTCAATGTATCTTCGAGCTCGTGTCAGATGATAGTTAAATACCTTCTTTTCAACTGACAAAAATCTCCCTCCATATGGTCTCGAAACGAACAGTGAGAGACCAAATCCTTCAACGTCAATTATCACAAATGGTAATTTGTTAGGTCGTTGTTGTGAAAGAGCCCTTGGTGCTGGAAGTTTGATCTTGTTACTCTGCACCTGTGAATGGAGTCTTTGAATTTCTGAATGTAGTAGAATCGGATACTTTACCAGGGGCACCTACATCAATATATAAAAATCTGTAATTAGAACCACATGCTGTCAAAAGAAGAACTGAAAAGAAATGCTTATAATTCCAGTTCAAAGAGCCACTGTCGTTATGTTTGATTATCCTGACATGTTTGCCGTCAATTGCGGCAACACAATGAGGAAAATTGTCTCGTTTCTCAAAGCTAGCTGTAGTTTCTAGTAGCAATTCTTCTGCGAGTGGTGGAAAGCACTGGCTTCTACATGAAGTCCATATCGCATGACAGATTTCACAAAGTATTTTCAATACTGTTGACAAACTGATGCGATAGTCTATGCTTAGATCACTAATGCTGTAGCCGGTCCCCAAGTATCTGAAACAAAAGATGGTTTATTTGTATACAAGTTAATTTTTTATGCCGAGTCATGTATTTAATTTCTTTGTTTCAGCTAACAACTATCAATGCAAGTGGAAGAGTCTGAGGGATTCCTATACAAGGGAAAAGGCTAAGCAGCAAAAGGAGAACAAATCTGGATCCGCAGGAATGTACAGAAAACAGTATGTATTTTAGGAACAACTTTGGTTTTTAGAAACTGCAAAATCTAACACTGAAGATAGTCTTGGTGCAGTCAGTGAGGAAGAGGACAACGAAGATGATAGCGGGGAAATGCTGCAAGTAAACTATGCAAATTGACTTCGCATATCAACTCCAACAAATAAGAAAAGAAGATGTAATGATACCGATGTTCAGCTTCTTGATATTTTAAAGGCTAAGTACTGTCGCCAAGAATCTGAGTAAATAGACAATGACAAACTGTTTTTACTGTCATTGCATTCAGATTTTAAGAAAATACCATACCATTTGAAGCTTGACGTGAAAAGTCAAAGTACTTGGAGTCATCGGAGCAGCAGCCCAATAATTTGCAGGCCTTCCCCCACCCCAAGCAGTTTATATCTCTAAGATACCAAGCAACATACACTACAACAGGTTTTCCCAGCAGCACGTGCCACCATATAGGACTTGTTATGAATGTTATCAAGATAACTATTCCCAGCCACAAATGTCTACACCATTGGGTCAAAGTCAAACTCCACTTGCAAGTAGTATTAATTATTAATAAAAATAGTTCATTTGCCCATAGTGATGTGTCTGATATGTTTGAATAATGGGCAAGAATCGATCAACATTTGATTGTGTTACACTATTTACATTTGTCAATATCTAGCATCTGCAGATAGAACAGAGATATAAAAACATTGTTAATTTTTAGTTATTATTGAACCATAATGTCTGAACTAATTACTTTGCTCATGTAATTAATTTAACTATATGTCTTTGTTTTACAATGAAGCCAAATTACGTCTCTGTTGCTTCATAAATATTTTAAATATATATTTGTAAATGCCAACCTTGCACATTTAATATAGTTATTACAGTTCATAAACAAAATTTTAAAAAATGTTTATAAAACTAATATTTACTTGAAACCATATGGATTTAACCTAAAAATGTTGTTTGTGTTATATAAGATTTAAAAGTTTAATGTTTAAAACTATACACAGCATAGTAGATAGTTCGGAGCCATCAATTTTTGCATTCAACCGTGGTCAAAAAAAAAGGGGGGGGGGCCATCTAGATACTCTGTACACCGATAACACACAACACATGTCTTTCTCGAATTGCTCGTTTCAGATCTCTTTACACTGCTGTGTATAACTGTAAACACATTGTGTGTACAAATGAACAACTCACCTCAGAGTCAAAGCGAGTCTCATATTAGGTGGTATCGCCTGTCTCATCACGGTGTTATGTTTACGAATATTGTCTTAAATTGTCGAGTGAATTTTTCGACATACGAAAATATGAGAAAAATTTCTCACTGTCTTCTTGCAAGTCGTCAAACAGATTGTGAAACAGTCCCTTCTTTGGCTGTTCCATAAGCAATGGATGTACCCATGATTTTCTTCTTTTTTTCCCTTCTCTTCTTTCTTTTTATAAGAAGCATGGCCAATATAAGCTCAGATTTTTCATCCATCGCACTGCACTCACTATACACTACTACTTCTGTTACAACACTGACTACATTCTGAAACAACCCGCGCATGGTAGATAAGTGGTGCTGCAGACGTGCGTCGGAAGCTCTGCTCATGCACGTGAGTGGCACTGCTAACGCGCCACTGAGAAGCACTGCAAAGTGGTCTCGTCTGAAGGGGCTCCAAGTAAAATTATGTGATTTGATGTCCTTATAAAGCATTACCTGCAGGCAGTGTATTGTCCATGTTTTCAGTCATCAGAATGACACGTCAAGGAATAGATGTTTCATAAAAAAGAAAGTGAGCTTGGCTACTTTTGTTGCCCGTTAAAGTAATTAAGATAAACAACGTGCCGGTAATTCAGAGCGACATGTCAGTAGAAAGACGTTTAGTCATAAAAGTGAGCATGTTTCTGTTTGTCGCCCATCAAAGCATTACAGATGCATGTCAACTATTGATACACTGACACTATATTTTAGTGTCTAATGAGGCAGACGACATGCATATTTAAACTAAACATCAATAGAAACAGTCACATTTACAGTTTCAAGTGAAAAAAAACTGTTTTCTTTATTAATTCATAGCCAATTTTTCCATAAGACAAGTCACGAGTACAAAAATAAATAAAAGCTCTGTTGTTGTATTTGACCATTGATATCGCTGATACCGAAATGTATTCACATTTTTAATTAATGTTTTTGAAGAAAAACGAATATTAGTTCATTAGTACACCTGTATGTACTTTCTGGCACTTTATTAGTGAATGCATGTGTTTTGTCTGTTATTTATTGTAATCATGTATTTATAATACCAAACCTTATGAAAGTGTTGCATTCCAGAACCATATTTATTTAATATTCTTGTTTTTTATGTGTAGCAGAACACTCGTAAAACAAATCATTCTAGACTGACAATATCGTAAGAAGCCACTGTTAGTGTGCAATATAATTAATCTCTTTATTAAGCACATAATAAACATTGTCTTTGTTTACAGACACTGGAAACTACAGACGTATAAGTAATTTTAAATCATAATAATTGTTCGGCTACATGAATATATTGGTTACCCCTAAACTCCAAGGTAAAAATATCATTTTTTTAATTGAATGGAGGATTAGAATTTTCAGTTTCCATTTAGTTTTCTTGCTAAAGATATGTGCCTACATGCAGTAGCCAAGTCTAAAAGTGTACCACAACAATATTTAATTTTCATATGTGGACAAAAAAATTTTAATAACAACTGTTAAGCCATACGTGCAGAACCATTTTTAAAATGCTTGTTTCGATTTCAAACCATAAATACTGCCTTAATTTTTTCCTGAGTGTTATATAAATTACATACTGTAACATAAAATTATGTTGTTTGAATAAAAGTCTGAGGTAAACTTCGAAGTTCCATACACTGATATATTAAATTCAGTTTTGCTAAGTCTACTCTTGTGCATCCTTCATTTCAGATTTCCCATATAAACAGCCTGATATAGTAATCAGTCACAGCTAAACGAAAATCTAAAAAACTATGGGCAATTACTGAAAATTCAATTATAAATTTCGTGAGAGCTATAAAAAGTCTAGGGTTTTGTTTTGGTACAAACTAATATTGGCAGTAACAAGACCACTATAATGGTGTATGCACTGGAACACATTAACATTAACATAGAACAAAGAGGATTATAGAACGGAAACTCTAATGCTAGACTGTTGGGCACTGTTTCCAGCGCCCCCTACCAATTGGTACCAACTAATTTCATAAACTAGGGTATTTTGAATCATTTATGGCTACATATAAATATAATAGTTGCCAATTCGATTAGTGTGTGTCGAGTACATAACACAATCGATTGTAAGTTCGATAATTTGAATGTAACTTCTATTGACTTTAATTATTTATATTTTGACCTGAAAACGTCTGATAATGTAATTGCAACCTGAAAATGTCTGATTATGGGGTTACAACCTAAAACCATCTGATAATGTAGTTATGTGCATCCTAGAAATATTTATATACTATGTAGTACTTAGTTTAACAATGTCCATATGCTTGTATAGCTGTAACTAATTAAATAAATAAAAAAACTATGTTTTATCACATACAATGTTATTGTAGTGATGACACAGAACATATATTTTTAATAGCATAAGTAAAATAAACTGATAACCTAGGCCTGTTTTTATATTGCGATATTTTTATTTTGTGCTCGAAATGATTGTTTTGTACACTAATTTATCACAATATTGAAGAGAAACCACTACATTTATAATACCGTACATAGAGTAAAGGTGATTGAAATTAATTCTGTCTAGCCAAGCATTGGTCAAATGTCTGTCTGAAATAAGAAACAATATGTTGTTTTACACTGTTTAATACACAAGCTGGTACACAGAAACTACAGTTTGTGATCACGATTAATTTATCTAGCTAAAAGGCATTACTAAGCCACAAACCTAAACTTACGATTTAAATAACAGATTATCCAATTTTTTTAAAATACCTTCATGAAAAGACTTAGAAAACCTCTTACGTTATAACCTCAAAATCGTAACAGCCTATAACCTTTAAACAGCTCAACGAGAAATGGCGACCGACAATACTCAAATTATTCGAAAATTAACAGGAAAGTTGGATCTGGTGCTGCCCCCATACCAGCGGGTGCCATAGCTAACAGTTCTCAAATTCGTCTATTTCAGTTTCCTACGCTTCAACATCAGTGTTGCCAACTTAATGGAATTCCCGCTAGTTTTAGTGGGGAAAATTATTGTTTAGCTGAGAAATTTTCTATTTAGCGGACAGCGGAATTTTTGGCGGATTTTTAAACACTTTACAAAATTAGCGATTTTGCTTAATGTTTAGTGTTGTGATATTTTCAATATTATATTAATTAGAGCAAATGGGGATTGAGAAATAATAAACCCTGATGGCATGGCATGTAAGCAGCCAAGTCGTGGCTAGTGTCTTTAACTTAAAAATTTTAAGCCTGGAACAAATATTGTGACGTGTTATTTCAAAGTTCAATATTTATTTAGACTATAGGCACATTACAGATGCACAGAATCAATTGTGTTTATTTATTATCTGAAGTTCCATTCGTAATTAATTTTTTTGCTAAAAAAATATATTCTTAAAAACACCAAAGTATCTTACCTTTTACGTTGCATTACACATTTCATGTATAAATTTTACTGTTCAAAAACTGTCTCAAATCAATTTCAATATTTAATTTTAACTATTCTTATATGAATTATCTGACGTTGTATACTATTTTCATCGTAACAAAAAACTATAGCGAAGCCCATAGTTAATTTACATTTCAATGAAATCACAATGAAGCATCCATTTTCTTATTTTAACAATTACGATTGACATTCCGCCACTACTTGGCAAACGGATTCATTTCGACACTTCACATCAAGATTCAGGCAATAATTCCGCTATCAAGTGTTCAAAAAATTATCAGATTAAATGTTTCTTTATAATTAAAACTAACTATAACCTATGTTAAGTACAGTAGTAATAATATGTCTTCTCAGTAGTCAAATTATATTCTGTATTATTTTTTGTTATTATTATTATTCCTTTTAGCGGAATTCTAGCGGATCTTATAACAAAATTTAGCGGGCTGGAATTCTTCGAATTGGCAACACTGTTGAACATTAACAACAGCAAACTCCACGACTGTCATAGATAATCGTCAGCACAGTTATTTTTCAGTTGCATTTACTCATTTAATAAATTATTACTTCTAACACCGTCACAGAATAAATAAGTAGTAACAAAAGCGACAAGACGTAATTTTTAGCATACTCATTTTCTCTTTGGATTTCTATGGCGTCGGAGTTTGCAGAAATTTGGTTACCTCGAAGTTGAATAGGCTTTATTTTATCATTGTGAGGAAAATCATATGTAAGTAACCTCACATTTACCATTTCTAAATATGTAAATGAGATGCTAACAAATTACAGTATTTCTTTAAATATAAGAGTTTGTTTGAACCAATGTCTCAAATTCTGTAGGGCTTTGTTTACATTCCTGTACGCCCCAAGAGCTGGTACAATAGCAATGGTTAAAAAGTTCCATTATATTGCATCTAATAGTTAGTTATCTGATGTCAAGCCTCGAATCGTCATGTTTACCATTTTTAAATATCAAACTAACATTCAAACTAATTACAGTATCTCAAGTACTACCAACGGTTATATAAACCAATGTCTCTAATATGATAACAACAATGAAAAAGCTTCCTTGTTGCTTCTGTTAGCATTATTTACTCTGCAACACAGTTTTAGGTGCATATAACACAATTCATTACAGCTGTTTAATATTTTTGGTCATAGAGGTTTTCAATTGGCTGTAACTTGACAGCAGAATCTCCACAATACGAAAATATGTGTCTACTGAAAATTTAGTACTGACCTTTGCTCATATTCTTCTTTGTAACATTCGTCTGATGCCATCATTCTAGTGGAACAATTGAAATGATGCGTGTTCCCATTTTTTCACAGCTGTCTTGACATTAGCATCATTCTCACGACATGTTGGAGTTATCACTGTTTATAATTAAAGAACTATGCTTGACTTACAGTATTGATGGAGTATTGTTTGAACAACTTAAAAATATATATATATATATATATATATATATATATATATATATGTATGGGGTTGGCTCTACGATAGTATAGACTGAGATACTTAATTATGATTTTATTTTATCTTTCAGGGATTACAAGAAAGAGTTTGAAGCTAACAACATTTACTATGAACATAGGCTCATAGATGACATGGTTGCACAAGTTCTGAAATCCAGTGGTGGCATTGTGTGGGCAACGAAGAACTATGATGGAGATGTGCAGTCGGACATTGTAGCTCAAGGATATGGTAAGCTATGTTAATCTTAAATACATATTAACTGTGAAGTACCCACTATATCTGTTTCTCTCTTTTCTCTCTGTTTCAAACATGTTTCTAAGTATGCTGCACTTGAATTTTATTTGCAGGTTCACTTGGCATGATGTCATCGGTGCTGTTGACACCCAATGGGAGGACATTTGAATCTGAAGCAGCACATGGGACTGTCACAAGGCATTATAGGTAACCTAAATTGGTTGCAAATATTTTTAAAAATAATATAGTGCATTCAAAAGAAGATACGCCAATTTAATTTGTTGTAAACTGGTTTTATTTATGTATACATATACACTCCCGATTATTCGTGTGCGGATTATCCGTGCAAAATATTTCACTTTATATAGTTAAAAAAAGTTGAAATTTTTGGATACCTACCATTTGTGAATACACTCTGTGTTTACTCGCATAATGTTCACTAAAAAGTTATTCCTGCAACTGTTTTTTGAAAGGCTTGAAGATTTAAGTCTTCCTCCAGCAGGCAAAACAATTATGTCCGCGCATGAATGGATTAACGAAATTGTCCTGCGCGTCACACATGAATGGGTTAATGAGATTTTTCTTTTGATAAATAAGATGTCAATAATTTTTTATTTGTATTTTTAGTTTATTTGCGCATTCCCGCTAATCATTTATGCTAATAATCGAGAGTATACTGTATTAACTTGCTGCCTTTTATTGCAGGAATGAATGATCTTTTTTTTTTCTTCTTTTTCTTCTTCTTCTTCTGCTTCTTCTTCTTCTTTCTACTGAGATCTAAAGGGTAAAAGTGGATTATCCGCAATTTTGGATCATCCAAGTCATCGGCCTCCTCCATTAGTGCGGATAATCGGGAGTTGACTGTATTAATGCATCAAAAGGTTCAAGCATTTATTAAAATTTGTAAGGTTTCATAAAGTAGGTATTAACAGTATATTTATTCTCATTGATACAATGCACTCTGTTACCTTTGACTGGTACTGCACACATTACAAAGGTGAAACTGTGGCTACCATCGTAGAGAACATGTTAGTTCTAAAAACTATTTACATGATTTTAACTGTGGTACTGAGCAGCTATACATAACAAAATTTTCTTCAAGAAACTGTAGCCTTTTGAGAGTAAGTCTCAGTAAAAAAACGTGACATGTATTGCACTACTGGCAAGTATACTTAAAAGTGCACCAAGAAATCCTTGTGGAATGTTATTTAAAAGAGAAGAGCTGTGTTATCCTGTACTTAAGATAACCTCCCTACACAACTAGAAACAATTTTGACAGAATGATTTAGTAATTACATTACTGTATTTCAAAACAAGGTCTAGGTTCAAGTGTCGCTCGCGTAGGCTAAGTTCATCATTAACAAATAACGTTTCTTGAATTGGGGCAGTGGCCCCAGCACACACAACTGATCCGGTTTGTAATACAATTATTTATGCCAAGAAAATTGTGAGGTCTGCGCACACATCCTTGAACTGTTGCGCAGCTGCATTTAGGCTAGTCGCAAGTGTCCAAATCACTGAAGCTTCTAGAAACTCCTTTCCTATCATCATCGTCTGCCTCGCGCGCACACACACACACGTACACACGTGCGTGCATGCACACATACGCCATTCATGACACCACTAAATAATCCAACAAAACAAAACTATCTCGCTGCCTGACCACAGAGCTACCACGCAATTCTTTGTACCCTAATTGAATTTGAATAGTAAAATTAAAAAGAAAAAATTGTATGGTAAATAATCAAAATATATAAAAAATATTTTTTATTCTCCTAGTTCCATTTTATCGTAACCACCACAGTTGTCAATTTTTTACATTTTTACTGCAAATTTTGCCAACTACTTACACTGTATGCCTAAACTCCCAACTATCCATGTACGGATTAACTGTTCATATTACGGAATTTCGTAGCGGAAATTACACTGATTAATTGCATAATACAATTGAAAGTTTAAGTAGCTGCAATAATTAAAAATTGAGTAAAAACCAATTACACCTTTCATATTATAATGCCACAGCTTTTTTTAAGGCCACAGGTTTCTATTTACACGTGTTTAAATTATATAGCCTAATTTTTTACATATAACCAAAAATGTTACAGTTTTGGGTAGTTATTGATAAATATAAATTTTCTTTAAATTGATTCTAAAAAAAATTATATAACTTTTTGTTTGAAAAAAAATGTTTTACTTCATCGCAAAAAAATAGTTTACGATACCTGTTCTCTCTAAGGATTTATAAAATAATATTTGCAAATACTGTGTATATAGTAACCAGCATTTATTAAATTCTGCGTACAAGTAGTTTTGTCCTGTTTGTAAGAAAAGGAAGTGGTTAAGTAAATACAGTATTAACTAAAAAGTTTTGTTGCTTTTTATAAAACAAAGTTCACTAACCTAATACCATATTATCCTGAATATGTCTGTAATTTTTACAAGATTTTATGCAACGCTCGACTTACCTGTGTGCGAGCGTCTCAAACAATACCCAAATTATTCTTTTATAACCGTGTTCATAATTCTTCCGTGTGTCTCAAAATTATTTAATTAACTTGTAACATTACTATGATAAAAGCTTAAGTTACTGTGCAAAAGAGAGAATTTATTTTGACTCCTTTAGAAATTGATTAATTCAGAACTTAAAATCGGGAGGTTGATGTATGCAAGTAGACTTTTATTCAAGAAAATACAGTATGTTGCTACTTTTCTGTTTATGTATGTTGTCTGCTGTAACTCAGTTGAATTTCTTATTCCAAAACATTTCCCATCAATAATAGGTAATTACTGTAATGTACATAACTTCTGGTTTATTTAAAGTTTACCATGTGTGCGGTGTTATAATAAGGAAGGTATACAAAACCAGTCCAATGTTTAAGTTAATGACTTTGTTTCAGACAACATCAAAAAGGATTGCCAACATCAACAAACCCTATAGCATCAATATTTGCATGGACACGAGGACTGGAGCACAGAGCACATCTTGATGACACACCAGATCTTGCTAAGTAAGAAATACATTATTATACTGGCTCTGATGTGCATGTTTACGTAATTGCAAGGGTGTTTGTTACTTTCTTTCGTTCAACATTTTTCAAAAACAAGAGTAACTGCAGAGTATCTACATGATATATTACTAATCATGTTATTTTAGTTTTTAGGTGTTCTATGTTTATTGTTTTCATGATTTTTTTGTGTCAGTGTATCCAATTTTTATGTTGATTGTAACTTTAGATACTACAAACAGAGTACCTACATATATTACCATTAGTTGTGAATTGTTTATTGACTATTTTGTTGGGTTCATTTCAAGATACAAGTCTGGGGGTGAGTATTAGGAATGAGTGGAAATAAATAAATTAAACTAGTAAACTGATGTAATTTTTGTGAAATCAAAATACTTGTATAGCCTATTTTGGAACTTATTTACAAATTTAAACGTTAATCTGTAATCAGACAAAAAAAGTTCTGTATCAACTGAAATGAGAGGAGAATATTTTCAGCATTTGCACAAGATGTATTGGGATTTCACATTCAATTTCCTTTCTGACCATTATATCAGCTACGGATAAAAAGATTCTTAATGTCTGGCATTTGTATAGAGCACGTTTTCACACTTCTTTGTTGCAAATTTGCATAATTTTAACTGTCTTACAACATAGAAATTGCTGAAGATACTATCGAATCCATGGAGATTTTTTATTTTTATATTTTGTGTATCGCGAACAAACTGTTAGCTGAAAAGTTGCCTTTCAGAATTTTATATGGATTCATTGAGATGTGGGAGATGCTGCATCTAGTGTAAATTAAAACTGATAATCAAGTTGTAAGTAATGAGCTCAATTGAATGAAACTTTTTGAACTACAGCTGATTGTTTCAAATGATCTTGTGTGCTCCTAAGAGAATCTTACATTAAGGTGGCTCCTGCACTTCTGGGCCTCAAATGCACACAATATGTTTGCCCAGGCAGCCACCTTAAGAGCATTGAATGTCCTGGAGCCCTGGTCAAGCAAAGATATTTACAGGATTGTTATCTTTAATGATATTGCTTTTGGACAAAAACAATTTTCTAAAAAGAGGAGATTAATGCTACAAGAATAAAAATTTAGGTAAAATATTTGGGTTTAGTATTTTTGGGCACAAACATTTTTACACTATTTGTTCGTAGTTTTTAGGGTATTGAAAAAATAGTCTAAAAGAATCCATAGCAATGTAGGCTACACTAAGGTAAACAAAAAAAGTCAGTGGTGGCATATATGTTGGTTTTGACAGGTGACTAACTCCAACAATTTTAGGTAGGCAAGAAACTGTTGTTACTGAGCAAAATATCACTAAATGGTAGTAATGAAATGTGCAAGAAATATTAACAAAGATAAGCAGCGCACAAGAGGATTCTAAAATGAGAAACTATTACCGAAATACAAGAGAAAGAGTAATTGAGAAACAATAAAAGTATGATAAGCAAAAATTTGTCTTTTATAGTATGTGAATTTTATTTTAAATGTTGTGCTATTGTTTAGTTTTTGATAAATGCAAAATATGTTTCCCATTTCAGAGGTAAGTTCTGTTCTCAATTGTGTTAATTTGTATGTTTGTTTTATGCCATCTGTAATGAAAGATTTTGCTACAAACTAACAAACGTATTTTTTTAATACACAATGTGTATTCTGTTTAGAACTTTACCCACAGAAAAGGAGATATTAAAATTCTTGATGCTTGTTATCAGGTTAGGAATTTTCAACAACTAGCACTACAATTTTATTGCTCACTATTTATCAAGAGTTTGTTATTTTTTAATACAAACAAAAGTGGACATTTGATAAATTACTAGAGATGTTGAAATTGTAGGTTGATTTTTCCTGTTTGTACATGTGTATGCATCCAGTACGTATGTGTATTTGTGTGTATATCTTTGCACGTATGTGTCTCTTTGCACATGTGTGTGTCTCTTTGCAAGTGTAAGTGTCTCTTTGCAAATGTGTGTGTGTCTTTTTGCAAGTGTGTGTGTGTCTCTTTGCAAGTGTGTGTATGTGTCTCTTTGCAAGTGTGTGTATGTGTCTCTTTGCAAGTGTGTGTGTGTGTGTGTGTCTCTTTTGCAAGTGTGTGTGTTTTTTTGCAAGTGTGTGTGTGTGTCTCTTTGCAAGTGTGTGTGTGTGTCTCTTTGCAAGTGTGTGTGTGTCACTCTTTACAAGTGTGTGTGTGTGTGTCTCTTTGCAAATGTGTGTGTGTGTCTCT